>PVIA01006155.1:0-102002 GCA_004024845.1 Tonatia bakeri
TCACCCCCAGGTGGCTCACTATATGGCCTCAATTCCTCCTTCTGGCCCATGTTGACCCATGGATCACTCATTATGTCTTCAAGGGTTGGTCTTCTCCTGGGGTTAAGGGTCAATAATTTTTTTAAAAGTTTTTGACCTTCTTTGGATAGTTGGCGTGGTATACGGACTTTCCCACGCAGTACCTTCTTCTTCATTTCCCAAAAGGTGTCCCCTACAAACGGCAAATCCCCCACCAGCATCCTATACAAAACTACGCCCACGCTCCAGGCATCAACCTTCGGGCCACTGTAGATTTGATGTCGCAATATCTCTGGGGCCATGTAAGGTATGGTGCCACAGTAGGTGGTCAGTTTATAATTGGTAAATTCGCGACCAAAGCCAAAGTCCACGACTTTGATATTCCGCTCACCATCAATCAGTATGTTGTCTGGCGTCAGGTCCCGGTGGACGATTCCCTTCTGGTGGCAGTACTGAACTGCTGATATCAGCTGCCGGAACATGGCTCGGGCATCCACCTCGCTCTTGGGGCCGTGATTTTCCAGGTGGTCAGTTAAGCTCCCTCTGCTCACATGCTCCATAATGAGATAAAGTTTCTCCTCGGTGGCAATCACCTCAAATAATTTTGTTATATTTGGGTGATTTAAGCTCTTAAGGCATTGGGCTTCTTCAAAATATCTAGTTGTGCCAGTCTGGTTAATGACCTTGACAGCCACCTCTGCCCCCGTCAACACGTGGCGGGCCAACCACACCTTGCCAAAGGATCCCTTGCCAATGGTGTTCAGGAGGGTGTAATCACCAATAAATTTCTCCTTAACGCCAAAGCTGGCTGCAAGGTCATTAGTCATTGTGGCGTCAAAATAAGAACAAACAGAAAAAAACTAAAACAAAAAAAGAAACAAAACAAATTAAAACAAAGTTAAAACACAAAAAAATGAAAACAAATAGAAATCAAAAAGAATAAAAAATAATAAAGGAACATGAAAAAAACTGTAAAACGTGACAAAAAAAGAAAACAAAACGAAAACCAATGCCAACAGCAACGCTAACGAGTCCAAGTCCAACAGGTCACCACAATCAGCTTCCTGGGCATCAACGGACAAAATCTCAGCCCAGCCAGGGCCTATATATGGGAACAGTGTGCGATTCCATCACAATGGCGCTTTATGAGGCCAGAGCAAGACACGGACCAGGCATGGCTTGGGGTAAAAACTACAGTGGTTTTCTCACTTTTGGTCTCAAGACCCTTTTGTTCTGGAATAAAAAAAAAAGAAAGAAAGAAAGAAAGAGAAGGACCCCCTCCACCAAAGAGCTTTTTCTTTATGTGGGATATTAAAGATTAATATTTACTTTATTAGAAATAAAAATCTCTAAGATGCAAAAATAAAATAGAAGATAACATCTTACTTATTCTCATGCTCCAGGTCACAGTTCAAGAATCACCTGCTCAGAGAAAACCTTCCCTGACCCCTCCACTCCTACCTGCCCCGCCCACCCACTCCTCAGTCATCTTCACAGCGCTGCCCCCAGAGCACACGATTCTCGTTTACTGTCTGCCCTGCCCGTGCAGGCAGGAGCATGACTGTCGTCTTCCCTGTGTCTGGCACAGTGAGTGGAAACGAGTTTCATAAATAGAAGAGTGTGGGGTAACAAAAGGATATATGGTCAAGTACTTATTTAATCAATGTAATTCATTAAAAATCTTTTCTAAATGCGTGCTCTGTCTTCACTTGGCCTTTGGAACAGGCAAGATGGGAAAGAGGAGAGCTGCAGTCTGGGTCTCCAGGAACATGGGTGCAAGGTGAGGCTGAGAAAAAAGGTAGGAGCCTTGCTGTAAAAATGGAAGAAGACTCGCCCCGCCCTCCAGCGGTATTTGCCAAAGGATGCCATGAGTCTGGATCTGCAGTGAGGCTGCAAGGTATTTTTATACTCTGAACATCCATTTCAAGATTCCACAAAGGACCTCTCAGGGGACCTTGAGTAGCCACTTGGGTAAATTTCTGCATTACTGAAATGAACCATCTCTGCGGAAAGAAGTGATGATGAGGCCGGTGAATTTACATGTGTAAAAACACCTGGAAACCTCTGGATGAGAGGACTTCCGCAGAGGTACAGAGGGTGAGGTGACATGTTGGGGCCAATTCTGCCCTTTCATGGCAGCCCAGAGGGAGCAGGCAGGCCTCTGGGTGCTTAGGGGGAGCCTCTGGCGTGTTATATTCACACTAACCCTCCAAGACAGCTCCCTGCTTTCAGTGTACGGAGTGTTTTAATCACATGTATAAGTCATTATTTTAGTAATTACTTTCCTTTAACATTTCCCGCTGAAAGCCTCAGCTTTGTGGTAAAAGGAGAATTTACAGGGGTTTGCCTGTGAGCTCTCCCCTCCACAGCACCTCGGTTTGCTGCTCTCTGCCTTAGGTCACTGACACTCAGCTCCTCAGCCTGACCATGTCTGCTGCTGAGCCTCCTGGGACCCAAACGGGGTCATTTCATCAGCTATAGACGGATTCCACAAGTTACAGTCAGAGATTAGAATAAGCTCAGAAAGGAGAAAAGAGAAAATTTCAAAGAAATCTGCCAGTCTAGATTTTTATTTCTAATGAAGTAAATATTAACCTTTAACATATATTCATTTATAAAAACAGTGTTAATAGTTACTTAAGGAATACTACCAAGAAATAGAACATTTTCTGATCTCTTTCAGCAAGGTAAATACAGACCCAAAGATAAGACATTTAATGTAAAACTGTCGAGGCAAAAGCCAAGCTCCGGGCAACTAACTTGAGGTTTCCTATAGGTTGGGATGTTCAATTAGGTGAATGAGGTGCAAGACAGGGGGCCTTTTAAAATAACAAATTCATGGATCGATACCTTTTAACCTTGCAACTCAGGGATTAGTTAACAATATCTGGCATAGTCCACTCCGGCGAGGCTGGAGGGAGTCCTTGGGAGACGTTCCACTGATGGACCACGTGCAGGTGGCAGGCCATGATGCTCGGTGGCGTCTCCCAGAATTGTGCTGTGGGAAGACTGCCCTATGAGCTTGTGCTAATTTCAAGAGCCTCTGTACCTTCTCAGCAGCAAGTGAGAAGGTCTCCTTGGTAAGGCAAGTTCCCACATTCCCAGATCCAACCTCACAGGATAGGCCTTCCTTCCAGTAACAATTTTAGAAGGGGACAATCGATACATACCAAAAGGAACTGATGTTAAATTAAGCAATACCATGGGAAAGATTTTAGGCCAAGGCAGATTAAAAGATTCAACAGATTTTACCAACTGAACTTTACCTGTCTTGTCAGTTTGTTCTGTCAGACCAGAGGGCTGGGGAGAAGCATAGTGAAAATGCTGCAGTATCCGCAAGGTCCGCCCACCTGGTGAGGAATGTGTCTAGTAAAATGGGATCCCCAGACCCTAAGGGACTCTGTGGGGATTTTCCAAGTAGCCAAAATCAGACTTTCTGGAAGTATTTTAGTAACTGCTGTGCCTGTAGCCCTAACCAATGAAAATCCATATGGATGATCATTAATATATTTTTATCCTTTGGGGTGGCAGCTGGATTGAAATCCACTTTCCAAACATCACATAGGCCTAATTAGATTTATGTCCCCCTTTTCTAAAAAGAGATTCCCTTATTTTAGTTGTGCATTTCATTGTTCACTTAAAAACGTCACAATTATAGAAAATTAAATGGTTAGAAATAAAATATAGCTCTTTAGGTATAGCTCTTTAGGTAAATGAAACCTTACCTTATATTAAGGTTTCATTTACCTAAGCAATCAAAGGACTGATGGTGCAGAGTACATCTTACTCCTTCTTTATAACTTTTGATTAGGAGCATGCCGATAGTATAGGAAAACAAAAACTTCTGTCCTCCTAACACAGAGAGAAACCACATCCAATTCTGTATCTGTGCACTTAAACTTAAATAAATTCATTTCCACCTTGGTTTGACCAAACATAAGATTATTTTTCTCAAGAATCCTTTTCCATGAAGCTTCTGAAACACACACAAACTTCCTGCAACTTTTAAACACCTTTTATCTTTGTCCTTTTTCCACTTTTAATTTTAAAACAATCATTCACTTTAGGACAAGGATACTTTCTTTTCCTTCATTAAAAATGTCTTCCCATTGCTCACACCTTCTTTTACCAAACACACACCTTATTCTCTACCTGCCCTCATTTTCTGTCACCCTAATATCCCCATCAGGCTTCGTCACAAATGTCTGGGTCTTAATCTGAGGGACCTTGTGCCTCTTAGCCTTGTCAAATGACACATTAAGGTCTCTGAAGTCATTACCCTGGTTTCCTTATCAGGTCTGTCAGCTCCAGCCAGAGAATAGTGGGCAACTGCATGTCCTGAATTAAACCAACATCCTCAAGCTAGTTTTCATTCACTAAAGATTAGTCCTAGATTATGTGCACTTCAAAAGCAATTGCCTCACTGTCTGTTATTTCTTCAGTTTGCACAGGCGCTCATTTGTTTTAAGCCAATTGAATAGATCCCTGTACAATCTAAATTTGATTTTACAAATCAATTTTGGCAGCACCATTTAGTGATGGAAATATACCAAATCTATAAGCAGACATGCATAGGCACACATGAACAGACAGCACAATACAAAACCAAAAAGAAAAGTATGGATCCAAAGATGTTTTCTGGAAACTGTATTAGGTTGAGGCTCTGCTCAGATGGTCAAAGTTTTGCATGCTGTAAGAATTCCTTTAAAGCTGTTTTATTTTTAATAAAAGAATGTATCCCATTATCTCTGAGAGGTCTGAGATTCTCATTCCTAAAGTTTCTCTGTAAGATGTGCTGATTAACAATCACCAAAGGAACAGAAAGCAAGTGTTCACAATGAAGTTGGAATCTCCAAAAGTTAAGAGAATGGTCCCAAATGCCTGAGCATTAAGATGGGCCAATTTTCCTGGGGGAAGACTGAAAAATGGCTCCAGAGGGGAGGCCCGAGCCTCAGATGGCTGCTGGCCATTGGAGACAAAGATGGGGGAGGGAAAATAGGTAGAGGGTAGGCAGGGTGGCAGGCAAGGGGTGAGGGTGGCTAGAAAGTGAGAGATCTTCCCAGGTGAGGGAACACTGCTTCAGAGTCCCATCCTCGTCACCATGGAATGTCAACAGAAGTTCACTGGAATCAACTGAACACCAACAGAAACCCTCAATTTGGAATGTGGTAAAGAAAGACACTTTATTCTGTGCAAATAGCTCAATTGTGACATAGAACGCCTGTGACCCATCTCAATTGTGACAGCACGGCTGTGGAAAGAGCATTGCTGTTAGGCAGGCCCAGGACCAGGAGGCCCTGAGATGAGGTGCCCTAGGACCAGACTGCTTCTCCAGCTAGACAGTTCTGCCCCCTACCGGCCTGCTCTGCTCTGGGTGCCCTGCACTGGTCCGCTCCACTCTGCTCCACGCCAGTGACACATCTTCAGTGTGTTAGCTCCAGCCAGGCAAGGGCAAACTCCAGCCTTTGGTGGAAGGGGAAAGTGTGCTCTCAGAGCCAGAAGGGAGCTGGCTTATATACACAGAAGTCCCCATGCCTGGTTCCTGACTGATCTATCCTCATGCAAATGAGGACTCCAAACCCTTGCAGTTTGATTGGTCCAAGAGGCACTATCCTGGTTGGTCAGGATGGAGCCACTCTGATTAGGTAGGAAGTGGATGGGGAAATAGCTGTGTAGGTCTGAATAGATGGGGAAAGCCTCGGTCCTACTGGTAGACAAAGGATTCTGGGCACTCCTTTATAAAGGCTGGCTCAGATGGCAGAAACACAGAGGAGGCACACAGTGCAGGGTGAGCTCCTCCCAAAGTGCAGTTTGGGTGAAAGGCCCCTGTGTGGAAATGGCTGCTAGGCCCCTTTGTTTGCTTGTTTGTTTTTGTCCTTGTCTTTTTCACTTGAGCCCAGTTAGGCCACCAGGAACCCTTCTCTATAGGTATCCTCTTTCTCAGGGTCCACAAGTCAGATCAGACTGTCACTTAGAAGCACAGTAAGTACAAGAAACTTCTCTGTTCCTGATGAGACTTATTTTCATATGTTAAAGGGGAATGGTCTCACCTACTGATTTTCTACAGTTAATACAAAATCCCACATGAAATACTTTGAAATTTGTAAGGTCTACAGCATAAAATGAATTCATCAATGGACGCAAAATGTAGCCAACATAGCAACCTCTTTGATTATAAGAGAGAATAGGGTTTTCTCTCTCTGCCTAATGCTCTTCCTCCCGCCTCTGCCCAACTGTATAACACATATCTAGGAAGTGCCTAATGTGTGCCAGACACTGTCTCAGGTGCTGAGAATCCAGGGGAAACTAGTCAGGTAAGATCCTTGTGGGGCAGGGAGCGGGGACACCATCAGTGAATGTGCAAATAAACGAATGAGCAATTTCAGAGCATGAGAGGGACTAAGAAGACGATGATGACTACAAAAGAGCTTTCTGAGGAGACAGCATGAGGGCTGCAATCTGAAGCTCACACACAGTCTCCGGTGCAGAAGAAACGCAGTGGGAAGGGCAGTCCAGAAAGAGACGGCAGCACGTTCCGAAGACCGAAATGAGCTTGGCATGTCCCAGACACAGAAATAAGGCCCCTACATGAGTAGTACAATGAACCAAGAGGAGGATTTAACAAGGTAAGTTGGGTAGACAGGTTGGATAGGGAGGGTCTTGGAGATTGTGGTAAGGAATTTAGATTTTATTCTAAACTCAGTGGAAAGCCATTGGGTAGTTTTAAGTAGGAGAGTGACTTAATCTGACCTGGGTGGTCAGAACCTTTGATGAAACCAAGGAAAGAGACAGAGTCTTTGTTAACATTATAGCACTGATTTTTTTTTATTAAGAGATGCAAGCATTATTTAGCTTTGAAAACTTTTCCACAGTGGAGGCTAACAGACATCTTGAACTCAGCATGTTCAAAACTGAGATTTCTCTCCAGCAGTCTTCCCTCTTTCAGAAATGGTCATTATATGCTTCCAGTTTTCAGAACAACACCATGGAGCCATCCATGATTCACCCAACTTGTCAGCAAAGCCTGAGCCCATTTCTCACCTCCTTCATTCACCCAGTCCTCCTCATCCCCCGCCCGGACCAGTGCAATGTTCTCCTAACGACCTCCCCTCTCTCCACCCTGTCTCTCTCCAGCGTGTTTCCAGCACAGTTGCCAGAGGGAGCTTGCTGACACAAAGGTCAGGTGATATTATTTCTCTGCCCAAACCCTCCACTGTCCTCTTACTTCACAAAGTCACGGTCCTCACAATACCCCAGGAGGCTTGAAACCTCCTTTCCCACTTTCCTCTCTTCCCACATTTCCTGCCAGTTTTCTGCCCACTTCCTCTGCTCCTTGAGCACTCATGCTGCTCCCACCTGAGGCCTTTTCTCTTCCCGGCCCCGCTGCACACAACGTACTCTCTAGACGCACATAAGGCTTCCCTTTCGCCTCTTTCAGGATTTCACTGAAGTGCATATGCCCAATTGAGGTAGGAATTTGTATATAACAATATTTTGGTTTTAAAATTAATACTTAATAGATGTAGCTCAAAGCCAAAGTTGGCTTATTTTTATTCTAACTTCTGCAAAATGACCACTCTTTATTCATTCAATAAATGCAGATAGCCTGATGATCTCTGAACACGATCTGGAATTATATTTCGTGCCTTTCTGATAATGCACTCCTAGGCATAAACTTACAAATCCCTCCTTGTAGTGAAGAGCCCCCATTAAATTACGCTTCTCTATAAACAATGATAGGAAATGGAGGGTTCAACTAGTTGAAATGAAGCCTGATAAAGAACAACTCTGCCCAAATATCACCTGATCCCTGGGATACAGTACACTCATCATTGCATCCACCCCTTCAATGGCTTCCTCACTGCCCTGGGGACAAAGGCCAGAACCTTTACCTTGGTCCCACAGTCTGAAGCCTGCATGTCTTTCAACCCCATCTGAATCCCCAATTCTTTTTTGCTCCTGTCTTCCAAACATTCTAGTCTTCTTCAAGGTCTTTAAGGAAGACCTTAACAGGTCAAACACTCCATCCACTTCTTGTGGACTCGTATATTAATACTGTCCTTTCCCTCAAAGTATCCATCACAGTTGTGAATTTAAATTTATTAGTTTGAGTCTTTGATTATTTTTGAAACTGCACAAGGGCAAAGATTGTGTGCACACTTTAATCCAATCACCAACATCCAGCACATTTAAGATACTCAGTACTTACTGGTTAAATAAGTAGATGAATAAATGTTTGGGTTTTAGAGGGTCAGTCAGCTTTTAACAGAACATCACCAAATGTTCCCATATGTAGGCTTTCTAATCCTATTATCTCAATGGCCCACAATCTCATGACATGCCCCCCAAAACACTAATAATCTGTAATTCATATGTGACTTTAAGCTTTCAATGAGCTTTCACTTTCATTTCTACATGTCACTCAATTTACTGATAAAGAATCTGAAGCTCAGAATGATCCATATCAGCAAGACACAAAGTTAAGGCTGGAATTCTGACCACACCAACGCTCCCAGAAAATCTGAGAAGGGAAGATGAAGAAATGGATATTGGGTCCACTGCTGAGGGCCCACAGAGAAAGATATCTAGAAATAGAGGTATCTGTCTAACTCCAATAAGGAACACAGATCTAATATATTAAAAGGGTTATTTTACTAAAACTGAGTTAGATTGGGCCCAGTATCTATTTACCCAGGGAGCACATCTGACATGAAAGTACACAAATGGAAAGAAAAGTCAGTCATTCCAATTCCATGGCTTAGACAGCAACCCTCACTGAGTCTCCTCGATGTATCTGCTTTGTGCTTACTCTTTACACCCCATAAGCTCAAACCTACCATAGACTCCTATCCTCCATTTGCCTATGCAGTGCAATTTAGCACCCCACTAACCGAATGGCTCTCAATGTGTTATATGTACACTTTTAGTCTGAAGAGTAAAGTAGAAATACGTAGAAACCGTCCAAGCACAACTCAGTGCCCTGTACTCAAGGGTCTTATGGATCGTTTGAGCCAAGCACCTCTTTTTACAGAGGTCACTGGACACCAGTCGGTCTCAGAAGAGATGACTGAGAAGCTGAGCAGAGAATTTGAGAGTGATGAGTTGGAAAGACAAAGAATAAACTTCTGAGTATACCACTGAAAAGTAACCCTGGAAACTCCCCATGTGTTGGTTTGGGTACTCCGCAAAGAACTATACACAATAAATAGTAAATCTTCACAATAGTTGAAGTCCTATTTCAAATCAACTCAACCCACAAATTTAGGTTAAGCTTGTCCAGGATTTCTAGTGGCCCTCGTTTCCTGCTAGAAGCAAAAATACATCCTCTCTGGATGAAGACCACCTTAGACCTCACTTTCCCTGGCACTTTTTCAAATACAGTTTCTGGAATTCAATACAAATTCAACCAAGCAGAAGAGGAGATAAAACAAAAGGGTG
Organism: Tonatia bakeri; assembly: GCA_004024845.1. Lineage (NCBI taxonomy): Eukaryota > Metazoa > Chordata > Mammalia > Chiroptera > Phyllostomidae > Tonatia > Tonatia bakeri. Next base: position 9,457 of record PVIA01006155.1, read on the forward strand.
ACAAGCAAAGAGGAAAAAATACAAAGTAAGCAAACCCAGTGGAATGCAGGAAACAAAGTCAGGAGACACGAAGTCTGTGACACTGAACATGTACAAAGAGATAGTAGGAATAATTAAATGTTTTGACAGGAAGCTGGAAACTATTAAAAAGCAAGTTGAAAACTATATAACTGAAAAATGTAATAATCAAAATGAAGAACTCCATGGGTTTTTAATAGTACAGTTAACCCAGTTGAAGAGAGAGTTAATGAACTGGAACACAGGTCTGACAAAAATAACCCAGAATAAAACATGGCAAAATAAAAGGCTTTAAAAAACAAAGAGCCAAAACAACCCAGTCACGTTGCAAATGAGCCTTTCCCATCCTCTCCCCCAAGCCCCTTTTCCTTGCCTCTCCCTTCCTCCTAAGCTCCAGGGCTCTTCGTCTCACTCTGTGACTTGTGTCCTGAAACCATTTCTTCCACAGCTCGCTTCTTCTACCTCTGTGACTTCCTAAACAAACTTTTTCTTGTACTTTGAGTCTTAGCTCGGATTCTCTCTTATTCAGAACTCAAGTACTGAGGTTGCCGAACCAAGGTCTGGTCTGACTCCACCAAACACCTGGTTCCGTTTAGCCAACACCATCACCATTAATGCCACATGCTTCAAGGCCTATTAAAGGAAGAGAAGGGGAAGGAAGTAGAGAAAGGAAAGGAAAAGGGAGATAAGGAAAAAAAGAAAAAGAATTTGAAAGAGAATGAGGAGAAGGAAGGAGGACCAGGAGAACAGAAAAAGAAGGAAGAGGAGGAGAAAATTTCAGAAATTCTCTCTCTTGAAATATCTTTTTACCTTTCTCCTTAAAATGCCCATGTGGTTTTAAATGACTAATGCATTTTTTCTTATTGAAGGAAATCCCCTTTAGAAGCCTCCAGATGAGTTATTTTGCAAATAGTGCTTCTACATTGCTACAAGACAACTGACCCAAAACGATTGTACCTACAGTTAACAAGTATGGCGGCTGAAACAGAAACATCGACAACAATACTCAGTGTCACACAGCTCACTTGTGGTGGAGCTTAGGTTCAAAGCAGGCCACCTGTCCCGGAGCCCACACTCTAACCATTCATTTGGTCCCCTCCATTGCCCCTGAAAACCACCACCTCTCCTGGGGAGTGATGATGGAGTTTCATAAATTATCCACATTCTCTGGCCTGTTTCACTTGTGACTAGAGAACAGATTTCACAATTAGGATATGCAAGAAATGTGTCTCAAGAAACACAAACCAGTGGCTTAAAATGCAATGGGGGAAATTCATGCTCGATAACGAGCAGATGGACTAAAACATCTTTGTTGTGGGACAGGGAACGTAAGTCAGCAAGGAGGTCAAGTAAAGAATTGATTCAGTGACTTCCTCCCGGAAACACAGTGTCCAATTGCTGGCTGTGAAAGAGAAAGAAAACCCAGAAACCTCGAGTGCTTACTAGGTTCATATACTTTGTGCACATTGACACTGAGGCTGAAGCTTTACACACTAGGTGGGCAATGACAACACACTCATTTGTGTGTTACTGAGTTTCTTCCAAGAAGGAAGAAACATACTGAGGTTGGGGAAGGGTGTCTGTTCAAAGCGTGACTGAAAGCAGGTCCAGCTGCGGCAGCTAGGAAAGCCAATACTCAAGAGCCAGTTGCTGATGTAAAGAAAAGTGGTTTATTTGCAGATCCTGCATCTCAAAGAGGGGGACTCATGTCTCAGATCCCATCTCCACATTTGTCTCCTTATAAAAGGCAAAGCTTTCATAAGGAGGGAGAGGGGAACAGAACAAAGAAATGAAGGAAGGAAATGGAAAGTTCTCTACATGCAGCCTAGCACAGCCCTCCCCTACAAGTCAAATGATGGTCCTCTGTGCCTCATCCTGGTTTAGTCATCCTGGCCCCATGAATGAAGGTCAGCAAATCTCCCTGAGCTGGGCTGCCTGAAGGTCTGGGTCTGTATCTTCTGAACTTAGTTCCCAGAATTCTTACACGAACTCGCTGTTTATCTACAAGCTACACATTAGTCAGAGTCAGCACTGACAGAAACAATGTCAAAAGAATGGGGGGGGGTGGTTAGAATTTCCCACAATTACAAAAGCCTGAGTTTCTCATTAATACTTTTTTTAAGGCCCCCCCTCCCCGCCCCGAGATGACACCATCCCAGAGGGAAGCAAGCAAGGCCAAGAGGTCAGGAGGGGTGATTCCTGATGATGTCACAGAGCACCCAGGCTATCAGCTGCATGACAATGGAGACTCTGCCTGCTTCCCCCCTGCTGTGCCCTGGGGTCTGGCACCTGCCCAACAGGTGGCCTTTTCCCTGCAAGATCACACCTCTGACTGTCCGGAGTTCTTGTAATAAAGTCCAAGCAGTATTTCTTTCTCTTTCTCTTCTTCTGTCTATCAGTTACATTTGTTACTTTTTCAGGATACATACACTTTATATATTCTTTCACATTTTCTTCACCTGTGTTTTAGAATAAAATACAAATTAAATATATTTAATGTTCACAGTCCTTGGAGGTTTCCCCAATAATCTCTTCTTTGGATAAAAATCATCCATTGGTAAATGCTAAAGAAGGGCTCACTTTTGCTTTTCAGTGTGTGACTTCTCTATAGCCTCAATATTTACTTGAATCTGTTCTTCATTAAGTACCTTGTACTTTAATAATTTCTGAAATATTTTTACTTTAACATATTTTTGTCCTGAAGTCAATCAAAAGTTGTTCCATATATTTAAAAAAAGTTTCTATGCTGGAGTTTGACTTTTGGTTCAAGGAATCAAAACATCCCAAATGTTTACTAGAGGCTATTGAATTCATTTTGTTTTGAGTTTGGATTGTGGTTTTCTTCTGTTTCCTGGTTTTCTATTTTGAAGGCCAGGAGGCTTCAGCTGCATGTATTTGATTCTCAGTTTTTCTTCTTACAGAAGTTCTGCATAGATAACCATCACCTTGTTGCAAGTATTTGAGTGGACACAGTTGGCTGTTACAGTAGGCTTGAGTGTTTCTGGGGAAAGAGTGCCCTCTCCTGTTCATAGAGCAAAATGCGGTTACTTTTATGAAGTGATGGGCATATGTGGGCAGGGTGCGTGTTTCATTTTTTTGATGTTGTTTGGCTGTCTTTTGTATTGCATTATTCTAAAGGTGTCCCACTTGCTTCTTTTTGCTTCTTTTTACTTTCACTACCTTGTCTATAAAGAATCCCTGTCTGTACCCCACTCTGGATTTTTTTTTTTTTACTTTTTATTTACTGAAAAGTGATGCCTTTCAGAGACTTCTGCCTTGAGACTTTCAATTTCCTTCACTGCAAACAATTCCTTGTCTATCAGGTCCTTTTACAGTTTTTTTTCCCCTGCAGGAATGATGGGCTTTCTCAGTTCCCCTCTTCTGTCTTTGAAATTTTTTATGTATTTTCTTCTTTTTCTATGGCTTCCTTCAACCCATTGCCACCAATATTCCATTAACTGATACATCACATTTATCTATCCATTCACCAATAGATGAACATCTGGGTTCTTTATACTTTTTGACTATTATGAACAGATTTAAGGATCCCAAAGTATTCTATTTGGGCACTTATTTATGAATCAGTACCACTATACACTGTAACAAAACTGTAAGTCTATGAATACAGAGACCTGGCCTTAAGAATAGCCAGAAAGAAAGAAAAAAATGATTATCTGCAAAGGTGCTGGAATTAGATTGTGAACAGACTCCTCAGCCTGAACAATGGAAGACAATGTCACTCTTAACATACATCCGAAAATCTTAAATTAAATCTTGGTGTGCAAAGCACAGCAGTATGTATGCCAAAGCATGCATGGGCTCCGCTCCTACACAGCCTGGCCAGTACGTCTCCTCTCCCACCTTTTTGGTAAGAGCCATGCTACCAGATGTGAGGGGGCACCTCATCATGGGTATTTCCCATGTTCCCAAAGTAATGGGGTATTTAGTTTATTTAGCCGCAAATATTTTCAGCAATTTTGACAATGACTTTCATCATTGTGCTTATCAGGGTTTTTTAATTCTCTCATTAAGTTGACATGGAACAATACTGGACTCAAAGGTTCCTTTCTTAGCTCCCTTTATCAATTAAAAACAAAAGGGCAGGTTAGATTGGGTAACAAATATAAGTATGGTGCACAACCCAAATGCAGACTGTATTAATATTATCCTTGATATTTATGACAAACCTGTGAGAACAGGTATTACTAGTCTCACATGAAAGCTAGGGAATTGTGGATTAGAAAGCCTGAATATAGTATCGAAGTTATTCAGTAGTAAATGGGATTTGAACTCAGGACTTTCATCTGCTTTGGCCACTGAGACTGTGAGGCAGGTTACTTAAGTCATTCTGATGAGCTCCTCCCACTTCGAACCCTGCAAGGGCTCCCTCTTAGCTCTGAGGAAAAGACCTGTTGTCTGAGCCTAAATGAATCAGAAGGCTTTTCAAACATTCAGTACGACAGTCTTATTCAAGGGTCTTAGGCTTTGTAGACCATAAATACTAGGTAAGACCCAGAGAATTTCAGAGGAAAGAGCAAAATTGAGAGTTCCTATAGTAAAAAGGTACATTCCTGGGAAGAATCAGTCACGCATTCTCAGACTCTGGATGGGTTGGAAACAGTAATCTCCCAGGTGTCTGGTGTTCTGAATAGTGGATGTCAGGTGGTGAACACAGGAGCATTCTTTCCTAAGTTTTCCCTTCTTTCCTGAGGCCCACAGAGGGTTATCTTTGAGACTATATGTCTCCAGGGATTGATATATGAAGTTATCGGTTATAACTTTATATTCGAAAGTTAAAAAAAAGTTCTCACACTAGTTAGAATCTGTTGCTCATGCTTCAGCCCATCGGTTGGAACCAGTTTTGGCAGCTTGACCTAACTAGTCTGTGTTCAGCCAGCTTAGCTCTGCTGACTTCATCTTGTTTTCTTCACTTGTTCCTCTGATCACATTACTAGACATACAATTTAGGGCAGTGTTCCTGGGGTCTCAGCTTCACTCCCGAGCCTTCTTTCTCTCCTCATCTTCATGTCTGCACGCTGTTCTCGAGCCCAGGTTCCCAAGCCCACTGCCTGGCACTCATCTGGGGGCCTCTGGGACACCCCTAGTGGTGAACTGGAACTGCAGTTTTACCAGATGTTCCCGCTGGGGGAAACTGGTTAAAAGGAGCACGGTGACTGTCTGTACTAGTACTCGAGGCTTTATGAGACTCCCCTTTACCTCAAAGTAAAAAGTTCAATGAATACCAAATCTCCAGTCCAGTGTACTGTACTTTTAGTGTTGCAAAATGTTAAGGGGCCTCAGTGTGTATCTAACTAGTTTCCAAAACTTATTCTCTTTCTTGCTTCGATCCTTTCTTTCCAACTCGGCAGTTTGAAAAGCTTTCACATCTCTTCTCTATTTTAGGGATTCAAAGCACTGTTTGTTACTTTACACAACCCCCCACCCCACACACACTACTTCTGGGTACATCAGATAAAATTGTCCCGAACCTCCTGCTGAGGGAAGACCTATTAAGAGTATCTGTGTTGCATCTCTCACAAGCTACTTACAGGCTCTGACAGAACCAAAATACCACCTCTGTGTCCTGGCCATCTATTTTACAGCCATGTTATCAGGACCCATCTATTCTAACCCCCAGCAAGCTGCTCACCAGCAGCAGATAAAAGAGACTCCTCAGTAGGTGGAGGTGGCCGGGGAGGAAAGGTGAACAAAACAGGCACAGTCTCTCGAGCTGTAGGCCACGTCTCTACTGCCCTGTCCGGTGCAGGTAGGTCAGGTGGGGAAGCTGTGGGGTGGCCTGGGGGTGCAGTGCTGCTGTGAGGACTGCTCCAGCCCAGCCCTTCCTGAAATGCTTCTACACCGGGAGAAGGAGCGGAGAAGCCCACGTGCACATTCCCTCTAATGGAGTCAGGCCTCTGCGGACTGAGCCAAGGGGTGGGAATGAACAGCTCCTTCAGTGTGCTCAGAACGTGTCCTGGTGTTTCTCTCGGGTCCCTGCGAGGCCTTCTGTTCACACGTTTGTCTTCTTGACCCTGTGGGTTTGCGGGGAAGAAAAAGGGGGAAAAGTCCAATGTAATTAGGAATCTAGGGAGGTGGAGCAGGTCCTTCTCCTGTAAGAAACTTTCATTTTGAAATAGGCTATTTGTCTCCATGTCATGTGTTATACACATTTTTTGGGGGTCTCTCCTACAGACTTGATAAAATGTCTTTCTTCTCATCATGGAGCAAAGCTATGTTCCTCATTGCTTTGACATTTCCTCTTTATTCTGGTGAGTACATTTTTCAGTTCTGGATGAAACAACTCTTCCATCTTAGAAAATGCAGGAGACAACTACAGTTATCTAGAAATGGAGCAGCTTCTTTGACTGGGTTTGTAATAAACTGGCAAAGTGAAAAAGGGTATGTTACAAATACCTTTTAAAAAATTGCATTAGTGGGCTGCTTCTTCTAGTTTCCCACTTTAGAGAGATGAAGACAGAGAGGTGGGTTAGAACGAACAGTAGAACTTAGCTTTTTGTTCATTTCTGATTAAAGATATTTACCTACTTTTTTTCTTTTTTGGAGGTCAGATTCTGGGGTTGCTAAATGTAGCGTGCAGGAAGCAGTGACGCCTTCTAGATCTGGTATTCCTTGATAATCTGGTTGGTTGTCTGCCAGTTCTGAGTCCACGGAAGTGAAAGCCTTGTGTAAGGGGGGAACTCGCTGAGCCCTCTCCTGACAACTGATCTTCCCTTACACACAGGGAAACTGACAGAGTAGCTGTGAGGTGTTGACTAGACCCCTGGTGTTAGAACTCAGAACTACTTCACTAAGTGGTAATCAATTCCTTTACATTAAGTGGCGTGCTTCCTTACATCAGGTACACTGAGTGGCATGAAGCAAGGCGTTCACTTCTCTGAGTAGGGCGTCTCGTTTACAAAGAGAATATGAAGAACTACGGTGTCTTCACAGCAGAGTCTGGTGGTTGTTACACAGAGTGAGAATAACTTGACATGAGGTTTCCGGATTTGCAGCTGCTTTGTGGACTCACTGTTGTGTTGCTGCTGCAACAGACGCAGCTCACAACGTGTGGGTCTTCAGTGGGCCATTCGCATTGTATTTTGATACTCGAAGAGATGAGTTCTTCCCCCAGATGCTCTGAATGCTTTCCCCTCTTTTTATTTTTACATTTTCTCTTGTGTGCTGGTCCAGAAACTTTGAACCTGTCAATACCCAATCATGGAGGGGTAAGTTAATGCTGATTAATTTGGAAATTGAAAAAGGTAAACTTTTGAATGTTTCATATTGTTCTAACAGCAAATTTAACCGAACAAAATGTGCAACTGAATGATCCTTGAAAAAAATGTTTTTAAACTGTGCTATTATTACACTAAGTTCAAGAAATAAAATTGAGCCAGCCATATAAAGCTACTTGGTATCTTAAATAAGATCAAAACATCCCACTATTCAAAGGTTCTGTTATTAAATATCCTTGTTATATGCAAGCACTTTATAAAAGTTAGAAAGGAAGGGACAGAGGTGGGGAGAGGGAGAGAGAGGGAGAGACACACACACGCATTGATCAGCTGCCTTCTGTGGGCACCTTGATGGGAATCGAACCCTCAACCAGGGATTGAACCCGCCACCTTTTTGGTGTGTGGGACAATGCTTAACCACCTGAGCCAACTGCCAGGGCTAGGTACAGTATATTTAAAGTAGAATTGTTTATCCTAGCAAAGCAAAAGGAATAAAAATGTTTTCTTCCATTAAGGGTGGACAAAATAATTTTCATGTTATTATTATTTTGTATATGATTATATAAAGTGAAGAAAATAAACTACAGTTCTAAACATCTAAATAGATAAAGGTTAAAAAGACATTTTAAAAGCAGTTCATGTAAGAATACACACAATATTAGTATTTATGTAAATTACCAACTTCTATTACTAACGTATACACACACAGACACACAGACACACACACACACAAATACAAATATATGTGAATGGTGAAAAAACTGAAAGTATCATTTTCCCTAGTAGTTAAAACTTTGAGAAAGATAAGGAAATTATAAAAAATTCACCTTTGCCCTGGCTGGTATAGCTCAGTGGATTGAGCATGAGCCGCAAACCAAAGAATTGCAGGTTCGATTCCCATTCAGGGCACATGTCTAGGTTGCAGGCCAGGTCCCTAGTGGGGGCCATATGAGAGGCAACCACACATTGATGTTTCTCTCTCTCTTGTCCCTCCCTTCCTGTCTCTAAAAATAAATAAATAAAATATTTTTTAAAAATTCAGTTTTATGATTTATTGTCACGTGATGTAATAGAGGAAATTGGGTGCAGGTGTGAGAAGTGGGAGCAGACTGGCTACATGATAAAAACACATTCAGATGTTTCTCTGTTTTTTAAAAATGACATTGGGTTTTTAAAAATACCATCAACAGTATTTTGTCTGAGTGGGTTGTTTATTTCTAAACCTCTATATAGAATATTTTTATTCATGTTGATGTATGGTATCTTGTGGTGAGAATGAAGAACATTTTATTCAAAAAGTTCATTACCTGACAAATTTTATGTTGTTCTTACGTTTAACAGCCACACTGTGACGTGGATAAAGACCGATTACATGTTTGCACCAGAGAATGGCATCCAATCTGTGCGACCAATGGCCAAACTTACTCCAATAAATGCGTTTTCTGCAGTAAAATGTTGTAAGAACACAAAAGACTAAATATTGCCTTTTCCTAAATAATGAAGAAATCATCAAAAAATGATAGAAAAAAATACGTTTTCTTTTCTGATAGCCCAGGCACAGTCTATATGAAAAATAACTGTACTATCTCTGTAAATGCCACAGAAACACATTTGTCCCTTCCCTGGAAGTTCTCATTCCTTAAAACAGTTTTGTATTTGACCTCTCAATATAACTGCTGGATATTCTGCAAACATAAACATCAATTAATTAAACTTAATTGAATTATCGTGACTCACTAATGGCAGTCTATGACCAATACATTGAATTCTGAAGTCCACATGACAGCTGACAGTCCCTGCCATGTAGCTTCAAGCTACAGGGAGCATCACTGAGGGAGAAACCCTACCGATTACAGAAGTTTGAAATCAGTCCAAAGGGGCCTCTTCATGCTAAGGAAGGGACTCTTCTGATCATCCCCCTTGTCTCCAGAACTGCATGACACAAGTCGGACCCTTCTTCCAGAGCGGGGCTTTCTAGGACACCTCCACCCCACCTCCCCTTACGTATCCCTCACTCTAAAGAGGTCTGCGGTCCAAAGGTTCAGACAGCTACCTCCATCCTCACTTTCTCTGAAGGTGTTTCCTCTTATTTAATTCCAAAATCAGCTTCAGCTCCTACAGAACCACTGAAACGATCGCTAATCCTCTCTTCTCTCAGGTCTGGGTGGGTTCCAAGATGGAGTGAGGACTGAGAACGCAGGGAAGAGAGAGTCAGGCAGCCCTGGTTGGTCAGGGAGGGTGTGTGCAGCCTGGGGGCACGGCCAGGGTGGAGATGGAGGTGGAGGGACCAGTGCTCCTCACTGAGAAGCACTTAGTGCAACACCCGGAAATTTTAAATGCTATTTTTGATAATTTTTTCTATTTCTCTCTCTCTCTCTTTTTTTTTTTTACAGAGAAAGTAATAAAGCTTTTGGATTTCATCATCATGGAGAATGCTGACTCTGCCTGCACTACACGTTCCTAGGCTTTTCCGGTTTCGTCCTGCCAATCTCTGTTTTGCAGTGGGTTCTACAACCAATCAGAGTCTTCCCAGTCAGGGCTTTACACTCCCAGGGGACCAGATGAAGACTTCCACCACACACGTGGTGGAATACAGGGTGTTGAAGGGCTTTTCCAACTCTCAGAACCCTTTATTGAAAGATTTTTATTCTCTGTTGAATTAATCAATAACAGTTGAGAAACTATCTTAATTATGTGTTTGGTAACATAAAATCTAATGTAATTTACAATCATAAATATTTCGATCAATACGATGTTAATGATGTCTTTATTAAAATAAATATTTTCTTTTTCTGCTTGATTTTTGAGTGAAACTATAATTACATAAACACTTTCAAAGGAGAAAAATAATACTTTTTTTGAGTGTTCATTAAAATTATAGACACTTGGGCTCTTCTTTATCTGAACGAATCAAAACCTCTAGAAGAAAGCTCTGGGAACTTGAACCCCAGGTCAATCTTACAATCACGAATGTCAGGCAATATGAATTTTTACTCTAAAACACGAATAGACACAGCACAGAGATTTTTAGGATAGTGAAAATACTCTGTATGATATTCAATGCTTGATACAGGTCATTCAACTTTTGTCCATGCCCACAGACTATACGCCACCAACAGCGAACCCTCAGGGAAACTACAGACTTCAGGTGACTGCGATGTGTCAATGTAGGTTTATCGTTGGTAAAAAAAAAAAAAAAAGTGCTAGTGTGATGACGGGGATGACTGCGCATGTGCTGGGCGGGCGAGCTCTGCACCCCTTCCTCAACTTTGTGGTAAACCTAAAAATCTCTAAAAAAATTAAGTCTTCGAATTAATTGAGCATGTAGGTATGAATTTATTTTGACTCTATTTTATGCCGTTGTTCTAAGTTCTGGTCTTTATGCCAATGGCACACTATTCTGTTTTATCGCTACAGCTTGCAGTACGTGTTAAAATCTGGTTATCTGAATCCTCCAATTTTTTCACTTTTATGTTAGCTACACAGGGCTCCTTGCATTGACAGGTGTGTAATATCTCTTCGAGATCCCCATTCTGACTTTTGAAAACGTACCCAGAGGTGGAATTGCTGGAACTGCCAGTGATCCTATGCTGCATTTTTGACTGTTGTGTTCTGTGCTGGTCACACCAGTTTGCATTGCCACCCACAGCACAAGGGTTCCGACTTCTCCACTTCCTTCCTTACCTTTATTATTTTCTGTTTTTTTTATAACAGTGATTGTAATGGGCACAAAGAATACACACAAATTTATTTCTTTTGCTTTCCCCTGATGCTTAGTGAGGTTGAGCATCTTGTCGTTCCCAGCTGGTCATCTGTGGGTCTTCTTTGGAGAACCCGCGATTAGAACCTTTCGCCTGTGTTTAGTCAGTCTTTTTAATAAGCTGTAGCTCATCGTATGTTCCAGATGCTATCAGGTAAGACTTCCAGATATTTTCCCCATTGTGTTGGTTTCCTTTTCCCTCTCTCTGTTGTACCTTTGATGCAAATAATTTTATTTTTTTCTGATTTTGATACAGGCCAGTTTATCTTTTTTTCTTCTGTTGCCTGTGCTTTTGGTGTCATATCCAAGAAACCAAATAATCCAGATCCACCTGTTTGTTCTTGGCCTTAAAACCGGTCTCTTGTGGGTAGAAAGGAGTCATGTCCTTTCTGGTTTGTTTCGTCCTGCCAGTCTCTGTTTTGATTGGGGAACTTTGTCTGTTTCTCTTTAAAGTAATTACTAACATCGAAGGAATAACTGTCGCCTTTTAAATTTGACTTCTCTCTGTCTTACAGTTCTCCTGTTTCTCATTTCCTCCCCGACTCCCTGCCTTCCTTTGGGTTTGGTTGAAGTTTTGTAGTGACAAATTCTAATTCCCTTCTCATTTTCTTTTGTGTATATTCTATAGATATTTTCTTTGTGGAGATTACATATGACATACTATGGTTAAAACATACATACATACACACACTAGTGTACAAAATCTAAGTTGATAACTTCAACTGCATACAAAAACACACTTATCATAGCTCTGCTCTGTTACTTTATGTTAGTGGTGTCACCAATTACATCTTTTTATATTGTCTACAAATTAACATATACAGGGAGGGGCAAAGGTAGGTTTATGGCTGCTCATATGGAAAGTAACACAATAATTAATAGAAATAATTCAAGAACGAATGCTGTTTCGTAGTCACAACTGTAAACCTACTTTTGCCCCACCCTATATTTAACATTAGCTTTTGTTCTCCAGTTTTCCAAATGCTATAAAGCAGTAAAAAGTGGATTTGTGAAACTTATAATAAAATAAGATCTTATAATTGTCCATGTATTTACCTTCACTGGAGAACTTTGTATCTTCATGTCACTTCGAATTATTTCCTACTGTCCTTTTCACATCAAATTGAAGGACTCCCTTTATCATTTCTTGTAGGGTAGGTCTCATGGCGATGAATATCCTCAGTTTTTGTGTATCTGGAAATGCCTTCATTTTCCCCTCATTTTTGAAGGACATTTTTTACCATAAAATTTAAGGCATTTTTTTTTGCCCCTGTAGGGGACTGGTTTGTTTCAGTCTGGCAAATGTGATTCAGTTGTGTGTGGAAACATAGGAGCGATGTGGTGGGCAGGAGCCAGACCCTCAAACTAGGTTTTCCCATGGGAATCAGACCTAGAAAATGCATACAGACTGTTGTGGCTTGCTCTTGCTAAAACCCCCCCTCCCTGGTCTAAGACAGTAGATGTTTACTGCCTATCTTCAAGGTAGTTTCCAAAGCCTGTGTAAGTTTTCCCAAAGATGGAGCTAATCAGCTCGTCAGCTTTCCCCTCTGATTGTGCTATTTTCGTTTCCTTGATTGTACCTAAAATGTAGACGACAATATTCTATGTAACAGACAATAAATCTTTCTCTGATGTAAAACCTGAGGAAAACAATAAACGCCCATCTAGGCAAGGGTTGGCGCACTGTCCCCTGGAGAGAGCGGCCATGCAGTCCCCTTTCCCCCACAGGACTGCTGCAGCCCCTGCATTTGTTCCCTCTTCAGTCACAGCAGGCGGACTCTGCTGGCTGGGGCCTGCCACAGTCCCAGTCTGGTTTCAACTTCACTCCCCAGCTTTCACCCTCTCCTGCTCCAAAAAACAAGTTCTGGAGATCTTATGCACAGAATAGTGATTACAGTCAACAATACTGTGCTATAAACTTTAAAGCTGCTAAGAGACTACACAAAATCATTAAGGGATGTGATAGAAGGGTGAGCTAGCTCTACAGTGAGAATCATACTGCAACATATAACATAACAAACTGAGACACTGCACACCATGAACTGTGTAATGCTACATGTCACTCCCCACCCTGTGGACAAGTTTCCCCCAATCTGCTGCTCCTGAGACTCACTGGGGAGCTTTCACAATGCTCCAGTGCCCAGGCCCCATCTACTAATAACCAACTCATAACTTTGAGGGCAGGACAGTACATTCATAGCCTATAAAAGTTTAAACTCTAATATGCATGTAGTTTTTTAAAAGTTTTAAGGACTTAGGCCCTTCATTATCTAATCATTATTCCCAAACTCTCCTTTTTCCTGCTTGCTTCTCTTGTCCTTTCTCCACTCCCTCACTGGCAAAGCTTTCACGTCTCTCCTCCAGCTTCGGATCCCTGACATTTCCCCATGCTTATCAGATCAAGTTGTCCCCAAACCTCCCACGGAGGGACCATTTATTGAGAAGTATTTGTGAGGAACCCCTCCTGACCTACTTACCGTCCTCAAGGAGGACACAGGGCACCTGCGTATCTCCCCGGAGCCATCAGCCTCACCCCACTCCCACCTGACTCCCCCCGGGGGAGCCACTGAAGAGGCTCAGCTGCAAGGAGAAGATGGAGGAGGAAGGGAGAGCCAGTCTCCGGAGCCGTGGGCCTCATCCCCATTCTCTCTCCGTGGGAGATAGGTCAGGCAGGGAACTCAGGGAGGCAGCCCTGGTGAGCAAAGCAGCCGTGAGGACTTCTCCAGGTCTGTGTTTCCAATTTTCTGAGGAAAATATCTGGAGATTCAAAGGTGCATTTTTTAAAAAAAGGCAACTGGACTTTTTCTGGACTGACTGCAGAGGTGGGAGAGTAATCAGTTCCTTCCATTTGGTTAACAGGTTTCTTTTCCTGGGCTTTCTATTACTTCTTGGGGGTGGAGGTGGACTTTCTGATGATGGCATTTCATGCTTTCTTGAATTTAGGGCTGGCGGCGGTAAAGACAGTGGGTATCCAGGAGGCTGGAGCAATTCATTTAGGAAGTAAGAAATTCTCTGAGCTTTGGATTCTTTGTGTTTCCCCAGCTGGCGTGGCACGTACCATTGTTAACAAACACTCCTAAAGGTTTCCTTCACAGACTGACACAATGTTCCTCTCCTCATCAAGGATCAGAGCCATTTTCATTATTGCCTTGGCATTCCCTCTTTGTTCTGGTGAGTAAATTTCTGCTCCTGGGCAAAGCAGTTTACATATCCTAGAAAATGCTGTAATGTTGGAAAAGAGGAGCTGGCTTTATGGAGCCTGGAATCCATAAGCTAATAACATGAAACAGGACCACGTCCCAAATGCCATTTTAAAATTACATCAGTGGATGGCGTTTTCTCACTTCCCACATCAGAAGTTCAAACAGACTGGTAGGTGAGAATGGGTAGTAGGTTTTAGGACTTTGTTCATCTATAACTCAAGGACTTTATTTTTCTTTTTCTTCTGGGGCCCAGGTTCCATGAGTGTTAATGCAAAATGTGGGGAGGAATGTCTTCTAGGTTTGACATTTCTTGACAATCTGCTTTGTTGTTTGCCAGCTCTGAGTCCACTAAAGTTAATGCCTTGGACAGAGAGAGAACTAATTGATCCTTTTGCTGACCACTTATCTTCCTTTGAAGCTCAAGGTTGTCTATGAATTTCAGGATAAGGTAGTTGTGCGATATTAGTTGGAACCCCCAAATAGGGTATAGGGTGCTGATTTTTTTTTAATTTAAGTAAATGCATGCAAGGCGTCTTCTTCCCTTATACTAGAATGGCTCATTTAAAAATTTATACAAAAAGTATCTTCAAGCAAAGTATGAGGGATGATTAAACATAGTTTATGACACCATTTTTCTACAGAGCCAAATTAATTTGAAAACTAAAATTTTAAAGATTTGATTCATTTTAAGAGTTTATTATTTTTACTGCTACCATAAAACTCTGGACTTATTAGTTGTAGTAAGTAGGCAATTGACAGCACTTTCTGCTGCATACAGATGTGGGAACTTCTGGCCAGAGACTATGTTCTTTTTCATTTTTAAACTGACTTGTCTCTGCTTTTGTTGCAGAAAGTTTCTTGACACAACCAGCAATTTTCAGGTATCTGGTAAGTTATTAATGACTGGGCTGAAAGTAGAAAAAGGTAAAATTTTAACCTTATTTTTACTAAAAATTTTAACACAAAATTTACCAAACTAAATGTATAAGGGAATGGTCTTCAAAAGTAAAAATACATATTTTCTTTAACCAAGTTCAAGAAATAGAATCTAGCTAGCAAGGCAAAACCATGTACCATCACCTATATCATCATTCAAGATAATAATAAACACATCTTTTTACCCCAAGACTGCACTAACTGGCAATCAGATGCTATTGTACACAAATAAAATAAAGAGAAATGGGTGTCAGAGTAGAATTATCCAACTTTATAAAGCACATGGAAAAAATGTACCACCCAATTATCAATTTAATGTTAAAAGCTAATAATATCCATATAGTCACATGGTAGAATGCCACATAGAGGTGAAAATAAATGAACTACATACAGTTCTAAATATCAGTATATATAAAGGTCACAAAGGAATATTAAAATGCAAATCATATAAGGATACACATATTATTGTTTTCTTTGTGCAAATTACCGAGATATCCAAAACTAAAATATATATATATGAATGCATGTATAAACATGGCATGCATGAATACATATATATGTAGTGAATATATGTATTGGTACGCAGTGGAATTATAGATGAATACAGGAAATAATAAACAGATAATTGAGCTTGGTGGTTTCTTCTTGTAAGTCGGGGATGCAGCAGTTATGATCTAGTGGGGAAGGATCTTAGATATAGATATGGGTTAGCTACATTATAAAAATACTTTAGACCAATTCATCACCTTTTCTTAATAAGGAACTATCTATAAAAATATTAATAATTTTTAAAACTTTACTGTGTTGTATGTAAATAGGTGTTATCTTTGTTCCTAATACAGATATTTGCCCCATTGTGGGTATATGACATTTCATGTAAGAATGAAGCTCATGTCATTAAAATGTTAATTATCCGATAAGGTTATGTTTTCTCTGTTTTACAGATGACATGTAATCTATATGGTGGTTCTCTAAAAATGTGCACCAAAGAGTATTTCCCAGTCTGTGCAACCAATGGCCGCACCTATTCCAACAAATGTACTTTTTGTCTTACTCTGAAGTAAGACCCCAGTAGGAGATATGTGCTCTTTCTCAGAAATGAACAAGTAATTACAAAACTTAGCACATCCACGTTGCTGATATACTCAAGCACAGAAATACACAGAATACACAGAAAATAACTGATGTTGCTGTAAAAGACAAAGGAACACTGTCCCTTTCCTTGAAATTCTCATTTCTGAAAGTTGTTTGTATTTGGGCTCTCAGAACAGAACCATCCTGGGTATTTTACAAATATACACATCAATTAGTAATTCATAATCAATGACTGCAACCGATATGATGTGATTCCAAAGCCCCGATGCTAAGCAGATCTCGGCCATCCTCTGAGAACCTCAATGAGCGTGCCCATGCTAGAAGGAAACTTCTGTGAAGATCCACTCTGTCCCCCGCACTCCAGGACAACCTTCCAAACCTTTCCGAGGCTGCAGAGCATCCTAGGAGACTTGCACCGAAACACTCTTCCTTCTCTCCTTCATGCTTAAGGCATCTGTGGTCTGATGGCTCTGCCAGGCTTTCCTGCTTTACCCACATTTTTTCTTGTGGATGTTTCCTCTCATAAAATCTTTACCTTTAAGATCCTCAATTGCCATACCTTTCACAATTCCAAATTCTCTCCTCTCTTAGGCCTGGGCAGGTCCCAGACCCAGCAGTGCATAGTCAGCCAGTAGAAAAAGTCAAGTATTCCCATAGTGGGGGGCATGAGATGTGTAGGGCCTGGGGGCAGGGGTCCCAGCTGCGTCCAGAATCGGAGCACATGTAGTAATTTTTCTTTCTCTCTTTCCTTCTCTGCAGAGAAAATGGTGGCAAACTTAATTTGGCTCATTATGGTAAATGCTGACCTTTGATGGAGTTATATATTCCCAGGGATTTATTGTGGTCATATTTTGCCATGATTAGAGTTTCCACAATCAGGATCTTATATTTCTACAAATTCCAGGTGAACCCTCATATTGGACACAAGATGAAATATTGGACACTCAAGATTCTTTCCAATTCTAGGATCTTGGAATTTCAGGGGTTTTATTCTCTATGTTCAATTACTCAATGACAGTTTGAAAGAGTAATACCTTAAATGTATGTGTGCTAAGATTAAGCCCAATGCAATTACAATCCTAAATATTTTGCTTAATAAAATGTTACATGATATTATCTTTATTAAAATACTTTTTATTTCTTTGGTCGAGTAGTGGGTTAACACAAATGCATACTTTTGGTAATGATAAGTAAAAAAAATTGGAGAATTAATTTCCAAATATTGTATTACTTGCATATTTATAAAAAGCACAGATGTATGAGATTTTCTCTTTCTAAAGGGTCAGAAACTGCAATTGTTGAGTTTAAGAACTAGAATTTCTAACAAGTGCATCAGATTAACATCATGATCATTAATACAGACAATACTGATTTATGGGGGGGACCAGAAATACTAAGATTTATTTATAAAAAAATTGTATATTTATCTTACATGTTTTAACTTCAGTTACCTTCAAAGTACTCTCCATCTGATGCAATACACCTATCAAGACTTTTTTCCACTGTTCAAAAGAGGTGTTGAAGTCATTGATTTAGATACCTTTTAGTGCTTCTGCTGTTTTTTGTTTCACTTCTTCCACATTGGCAAAACGCTTCCCTTTGAGGACCTTTTTGATCCAGGGAAACGAAAAGGAGTCGCTCAGAACAAGAATGGGTGAATAGAGAGAGTGGGGCATGGGGGTCAGGCCTTTTTTGGTCAAAACCTGATGAATACAGGTGCGCTTGTAAATCACCCATCATGAAATGGGCAAATGCCTCAAAGAGTCTTAAAGAAAATTCACTTAAGCTGAACACAACCTCTCACAACAACACCAGCTGGTACACAGATACGGATGGGCTCCTAGAACATTCTTCTAGTCAGGGAGGCCTGTACAATAAGGGGCCCACCCTCCAGATGATAACTCCATTTTTGGGGTGAGGGGGTCCACCTCGTAGACTCTTAGACCTATGACATGTCTAAAATTAATGGATTACAGAATTGATACAAAGATAATGCTAGATTTATGAGGTTTGGGGAAAATATATTTTTTAAAATTAAAGTTTTTTTGGTGACATTGGTTAGTAAGATCATATAGGTTTCAAGTGTACATTTCTGATACATGATCTGTGTATTGTGTTGTATGCCCACCACCCAAAGTCCAATAATCTTCTGTTGTCAATCATATGTTGGGACCCCTTTCCTCTCTACTACCCCTGTGAAAACTCACTTTTAGGCATAATTTCACTTTAGAATATTAAAGGATCATTGTTGAGACTTGAATTTGTGTTCTTTCATTAAAGTGGCTTTGAACATTGCCAGTCTCAAACTCTTTTTCTCAATCCTACTTTCCTTCAGTGCCAAAAATTGCTGATAGGTTCGGAGTGAGTCCTCAGTTCAAGTGGACAGTTTAAATGTTTTATCTCTAAAATTATAGACAAATCTATGAGGCAGAAATTCCTCCTCATTTAAAATACAGAAAATGCGCATTACAAAGTCTAGACATGGAGTCTGATTCATTCATAGGTAGATGGAACTTGAATTGAGCTCCCTAAACTCTTTCCACTGAACCAGTCTTGGAAAGCTGACTGATTAGTTAAGAAGGAGAGACTGGTCAAATTTCTCCCTTACTTCAGAAGTCTTCAGTATGTCTCATGTACCTAGGAAGCAAGGATAAATTTATTCAACACGTAATATAGGGCAATGTCCCATGTGATGTCAACTTCAATCCCCAGCCTTTTTTCCCTCTTATTCCAAAGATTCCCACCCTGTGCTCCATCTCAGGGTTTCTCCAACCTGGTTGCACTCTAGTTCCACACAGAAGCTTTGAAAATGTATCAACGCCCAGGACTCATCCATTAGCAATCAAGTCACAATCCTGACAGTGAAATGGCACATCAAAATTTCTCTAGGTGATTCTAATATTCACCTCACTTTTAAAACTACTAAGGATTTAAACCCCTGTTGACTTAACTTTTCCAATTTCTTGCTTTCTGCTGATGCCCTTGTTTCTTTCCAACTCACCTGCTTGGCAAGTTTTCACATACCTTCTCTTAGAATCTGTGACCCCTTGTCATACCTCTGGGTTTATTAGGTCAAAGTGTTCCCAAGCCTCCTGTCTAAGAAGATAATTGAAAAGTATTTGTGAGGCATCTCTCATGATCTACTTAACAGCCTCCAGGCAAGACACAGAATACTTCTGTTGTCTGTGTCAGGCCATCTGTCTTGCCCCAGAAAGCTCCTCCCTCACACATCGATAAAGGAGACTTAGCTTGATGGCTACATACAGATGGTTTAAAAAATACTTGGTCTGATTCCAATATTCTCAAAGTATTACTGTTTGATTTGTGACTTACAGTGTGGTCTATCTTGGAGAATGTTCCATGCGGACTTAGTGGAATGTGTATTCTGATTCTCTGGGGTGGAAGGTAGTAAATACATCGGTTAAGTCCTTTTAGTGTGTAGTATTGTTCAAGTCGGTTGTTTTCTTATTGATGTTCTTTCTGTCCAGATGTTCTATCCATCATTGAAAGTGGAGTACTGAAACCCTTCACTATCATTTGTGATATGCTCTGATTCCTTTCTTTTCTGTTTCTTGTACAGGCACAAGGGTTTACATAAAAACATCTTTTAGTCATAACGATGTTCTTTAAGCTAGTAATAATTTAACTCCAATCACATACAAAAAGTCTAAACTTTTATTTCTCTCCCCTCACAGTTTGTTATTGAAGTTATAGTTTGTCCATTTACAAATTTGACTTTTTTATTGTTGGGAAAAAACACATTTTTTATTGTTGAGCTATAAAAGTTCTCACATATTCTAGATACAAGTTTCTTATTAAATATATAGTTTGTAAATAGTTTTCCCAGTGTTATAATTGTTGCTCTTTACAATTTGCTTTTACATCCTATTGGAGAAGGAAAGTGTTATGAAAACTATATATTTAAATCATTTTTATATTTAAATATGCAGTTACGTTTTTCATGTTTATTTGTAAGAATTCATGTTCCCATTTATGTCCTCTCACTGCAGCCTGAACTCTCTTAAAATGCCTTGCAGACAAGCCTAAGAGCAAAAAGCTCTTTTTTTAAAATTCTGAGAATGTTTTAGTTCCCTTGACTTTTGAGGGGTAGTTTTATAGCATATAGAACTCTTGACTGACAAACTATACCTCTGCCATTTATTTTATTCTTATAATAAGAATCATTTTGCTATAGTAGTATCTCTCTTTTTTTTTACTTTTTTTTAAAGATTTTATTTATTTATTTTTAGAGAGGGAAGGGAGGGAGGAAGAGAGAGAGAGAGAAACATCTATGTGCGGTTGCTGGGGGCTGTGGCCTGCAACCTGGGCATGTGCCCTGACTGGGAATCAAACCTGCGATGCTTTGGTTCACAGCCCGCACTCAATCCACTGAGCTACGCCAGCCAGGGCAGTAGTATCTCTTAGAAGTAGCCTTTAGTTGGACCTTACTTTGTAAGCCATATGAAATTTTTTTTTAACTTTAGTTACAGAGTTAGGTTTATTCCCATATATCATGACTACCGATACCAGTCAACATTACATATTATGTTATATTTTATAAATCACATGTAACATGTAATGTATAAATATATTATACTATATTTCCTATGTATTTTTCCACATGATTTGTTTTTCATTTTTATGTTCTAAAATACTTTTGACATTTAAGAAAATTTATCTTTTTTTCTAGTAATTAACTTTGTATTTACACTTTCTTAGAAGCTTTGGCTCCCTGCTTTCTTCTGTGTTCTTTACACATAAAAGAACTTGGAAAAAATACAGAGCTATACTATGTTTTTAGATAGAAAATACTTGAATGTGTAAAAGACAGAAACTGCGAGTCTATTAACTTGTTTGAATGAATTCATTTGACTCTTAATGAGTAATTTTGTAATTGAACAAAATGGCTCCAAGATACACAAAATATTACAATATATTATACATATTATTATATCTATACATACACATATATTACTCTATGTTAACATATACACATATTATAATATGTACACATATATGTTACAATATATTATAGAGCATAGATCTTTAAACATTTAAAAACGTAATTTAAATCTAAAATGATCTGATAACAGCTTGAAATTTTAAAACGTTAAATAATTCAGTTGAATTAAGCGGTCATGCTGTACCTAGTTCCCCAAACTCTTCTCTGTCTTGCTTTGATCCTCTTGCATTTTCTAGGTCACTTGCTTAAAAACTTGCTCATTTCTTCTCTATCTTAGAATTGATAACCACTCTTATCTTTTGCCTTCCCCATATTTTTGAGTTGATCATATCAAATTGTCTTCAAATTGTCTCTAGTCACAGGTGAGCTACTTTAAAGCCTCTAGGCAGAGCACAGAATACCCCTGGGTCTTATCTGCCTCGGGCCATCTGTCTTACCCCATCCAGCTCCTCACTCACAGCGAGGTTCAAGAACTCCTCAGCCGGATCCATGGGAATGAGAAGAAAAGTCAAATAAGATAACTGATCTCCCCAGCTGTTAACCTTTCTCTCCGCCATCTGCTCTGTGTGAGGCCAGTCATGTGGGGGATATAGGGAAGTAGCCGTGTTGTACAGCGTTCCTTTCAGAAATAACAGTTCCTGCTTCCCTGAGAACAACACTGAGATTCAAAGGGAAACGGTTTCTTTAAACACAGCAAATGTTCTTACAGGCTGACCAAAGGATTGGGAAAGTAAGTAGATCCTTCTTAGGTGTGTAAAGAGAATTTTACTTCTGTGCACTTTCTCTCACATATTTAGGGGGTCTTCTGTTCACATGTTATAAATATCTTGTTGATCCTAGGATTTGAGAAAGAAAAAGGAACTGGTTGACCTTAATTAGGATTAGAGGTCATAGGAGCCATTCCTTTGCAAGTAGTAAACTTTAGAAAAGTGGACCAAAATTCTGTTTGTTCGCTGAAAATATATTTTCTTATGTCAGCTGACAGGGCCTAGAAATGATTCAAATTCAAAAGGCTTTCCTTCAGTTATTAAAAAAGAAAAAAGATAAGGATGTTCTGTCTTACCATTTCTATCCAATAGTTATGAAAGATCTAGCCAGTAATCCAGCAAGAAAAAAATTAAAATTTACCAGATTGAAAGGAAAAGGCACTTCTGTCCTTATTCTCAGATAATATAATCATCTATAGAAAATTCGATAGTCTACAAAAATTACTGGAAATTGTAAGGTGAGTGTTCCTAGGTTTAAAAACACAAAACTGGTATACTAATATAAAATATTTTTATACAAACTAACTACCAAATACAGAAAATTAAAATGTGAAAACACTATCTATAATAATGACAAAAATAATGATAAAACTGACAATAGATGTAAAAGTTTAACTGTACATTTATGATCATTACATGAGAGAAATTCAAGAAGACCTAAATTAATTTAGAGACATGACCTGAATTTGGTCAGAAAACACAGTATGATTAGCATGTTCATTCTCCTTCATATTAATGCATGTTTGCAGTACAAGCCCTGTCATAGGAATATTAAGCTAATTCTAGAATTCATATGGAAATATAAAAGACAAAATAGCCACAAAAATTTTAAAAAGAAGAACAGATTCAGAGGGCTAAGATGATCTGTTTTCAACATTTATTATGAAGATACAATAATCGATACAGTCCCTTACTGGCCACAAGGAAAACAGTTAAATCAATGGAACTTAGTGTAGATGAGAAAACAGACTGACACAACATGCACACTGATTCTGACAAAGGCATAAAGGCAAGTGAAGAATGAACAGCTGTTCACCAAATGATGCTTGGACGTTTGGGTACTCTTATTCAACACATAAACTCAAATCTGTACCTCACACCATGTACCAAATGAAAAGCTATATACATATATATCATATATAGCTATGCCTATTAATTGATTCAGTAATTAAAGACCTTCCAAAAAACCCACCATGCCCAGATGGTATCACTGATAAATTCTACCAAATTTTAAGAAAGAAATAATACAGTTTTTCCGCAATCTCTTTCAGAAAACAGAAGTGGAGAGAATACTTCTAAATCATTCTATGAAGTCAGCACTGCCTTAATGTGAAAACCAGATAAACATATTACAAGAAAGGAAAACAACAGACAGTATCCCTCATAACTACAGATGCAAATATCCTCAACAATGTATTAGCAAACCGATTCCAACAATGTATAAAAAATTAGACACTATGACGAACTTAGACGTATTCCAGACATGAAAGACTAGTTCAACATTCAAAAATCAATCAATGCAATTCATCACATCTAGGAGTTGAAGGGTAAGAATTATATGGTTATATCAATTTACATTGTAAAAGTACTTGCTTATGATAAAAACTCTCGGTAAACTAGGAGGAAAGAGTGATTTCCTCAACGTAATACAGAACATCTATAAAAAGAACTCCAAATACCAATAATACCAGTAACGGGGCAGTGATGCCCTCTATCACCACTGCTATTCAGCATCTCCCTGACATTTTGAGCTAATAAGAGAAGAAAATGAAATTTTTAAAATAAAGACTGGGAAAAAGTAATAAAATAATTATCAGCAGGTGATATGGTTGGCAGTGTAGAAAACCCCCCTAAACCTGGCCCCCAAATCTCAGAATTAGGTGCGCATGTACAAATGGCAGCAGACAAGGTCAGTACACAAAGTCAACTGCATTCTTACACACCAGCAATGAACAACTGAATGTTAAATTTTAAAAGAACAATATCATTTACAATAGCACCAAAAAAATTAGATATTACCTAACAACATATGTACAAGGTCTGTTTTACAGAAATCTACAAAAAAAATGATCAAAAGGGATCTCATTCAATAGAGGGCTATACCATGTTTATTAATGGGAATATTGAATATTATTATAATCTCAATTCTTTCCAATTTGATCTATAGGTTCCATGTGACCCCTATGAAAACCATGAAAAGTAATTGTAGATATCTGCAACCTGGTTCTAAGGATTGTATAGAAAGCCAAATGCCTGGAATGGCCAACACAATAATGAACAAGTAAAATAAAGTCAGAGCTCTCATATCACCCAATATTAAGATTTAATATTCTCAATAGATTTAATTTAAAGCTACCTTCTCCAGAACAGTGTAGTATTGGTGATGTAATAAGCATGTACTTCAGTGGAAGGGAACGAAATACCAAGGCACTGCCAAAGGAATTGGGGTCATTCCTCAGAGTTCCCAACTGGTGAAAGATCGACGACTCAACTATATTGCCCTCCTCCCACCCCAACTGAGGACTAAGTTTGCCTTGTCTTTTATGCTCCTGGCATCTGGCCTAACCAAAGCTTTCCCTGCTGCCATGCAAACTGGGCTGCCGCTGCCACTATTAAGGGGGGAGAGAAGCTGAGTACCATGTACAGATACACTCATCAAATAGTGATCAGAGGTCACATTTCAGAGGTCATGAAATGTAAGAATGGACAAAAGAACATGCAAGCAGCAAAGGTAATAAAAAGGAAAAATGGAATATTAAAACAGCAGATGAAATTACTAACAAGTAACACCACCTTATCCGGGTTGGCTGAAGTGCTATCCCAGGCTTTAATACATTGGAGTGATCAACCAATAAGACCTACTACCCCCATATGACAGGCTGAAACACCCAGTACCACAAAGGCAAAAAATTCACAGGAGACAGCCACTGCTGTGACTCTCACCATGGATCAACATGCTCTGGTGCTGAGAACACCAAGCCCATCCTGCCGGGAAAAGGCGCTGTCTAGTAGAATCTGCAGTGGGTGTCCTTTGGGGATACAAGTGTTACTTCACGTCCCCTACCGGGGCCTCCTCAGTCTCCAAGGGGATCTTCTTGTCCTGCTGCCCCATGGACCTGATGAAACCCACAATGCCTGGAAAAGCACCAATTGAAAGGGATCTCATGAAATAGAGGGATATACCCAGTTATTTATGGGAATATGCAATATTACTTAAATCTCAATTCTTCCTAATTTGATCTATAGGTTCCATGTGATCCCAATCAAAACCATAACAAATAATTTTGTAGGTATCTGCAACCTGGTTCTAAGGATTATACAGAAAGCCAAATGCCTGGACTACCAAAGACATGGTAAAATGTACCTCTTCTAGGGACAGTAAAAGCATGCAAAGCTTCTCCTATGAGTTTTGAGGTATATTCTCTATTATCAGAAGTCAGGGGTTACTGGAAACTTCCCTTTGGATTAGGGGTCGGACAGCATGGAGGCTCTTCACCTGTTTTATTTTCAATCAGCAAAACACCCTCCCTTTTCTTCTCCTCGTTTTTCATGGATCCCACCTCTCAGCGCCCTAATTACATCTGTCATAAGCACTCTTTTCAATCCGTGGCAGCCTGTGCCCTCCTAGCTTTGCAAAATGGCACACTAGAGCCTCCGAGTTGTTATCCTGTTCTCTTACCTCGTCTCCTAACCTGAATCTATCAGAGAAGTGGACAAGGGCACATGCTTGTCTCATCTCAGCACTTCTTCCAGCTTTCTAACGGGCTTTTGGCGGTTGCTGGGCATCTGGGCCAGCCCATTGCAGCGGCTTTTCGTTTCCCTTCTTTGCTACAGTGCCCCATGGAGCAGTTTTGTAAACAGCGCATAAATCAGAGGCATTTAGGGGCCCACAAGCGTCTAACACACAGACCACCCCGGCCCACATGGAGGTCCCAATGGCCAATTCGGGATTTCCCCATTCCTTTGGTCTCCTAGCTGGCTAGTCTAAGGTTGGTTTGCAACCTCTGGGGAGCCCTGGTTGAAGCCCAGCATTGGCCTCCGCACCCCAAGGGGCAGGAGAAACCGGAGAGTCAAACCGCTCCACGTGGGCTGGTAGCCGGTCAAAAAAGCCAAGGAACTTACCAGACTTGTCTTGGGCGCCCGCAAGACGACAAGATCTCAGCCATGCTGACCACCGGAATCGTAAAAGTTTACATGGAGGCCCACACGGGGTTTAGTCTCATACACTGTCCCGCTCATCTCAGCACCTGCTCTTTTAAGGAGCTTCTAGAAAACGGCCCTGGTGGAGGAATGGCCTGCAGAACGCACTTTCCAGGTCCACCGGGCGCGAGAGGAGCTCCAACTGCCCGGGTCAGCTTACTGGTAGCATTCTCCTTCTTTTCTTTAAAGGTATAATACAAAAAGGTGAAAAGAAGTAGTATCTTAATTCCACCATCCAGAGGCAATCACTTTAAGTATTTTGGACTGTTATGTTCTATTCATTATTCTTCTTTTCAAAAAAAATTTTGGCCATGGAATATATACACACATTTTATGTACTTATTAGACTGCCATCTTATAATTATAAAATCAATAAAGCCTTCAGCCAGAATGGCTACAGTTGAAAAGAGAGTTCTAATAATTATGGGTAAGGATTTGGAAGAAGTGGAACTGGAAGAATTCATCCATTACTGGTGGAAATATTAGAGGATATGTCCTCTTTTTTTTTAAGATTTTATTTATTTATTTTTAGAGAGAGGGCAAGGGAAGGAGAGAGAAGGAGAGAAACATCAATGTGTGGTTGTCTCTCATGTGCCTTCCCACTGGGGACCTGGCCTGCAACTTAGGCATGTGCCCTGACTGGGAATTGAACCAGTGATGCTTTGGTTCACAGCCTGTGCTCAGTCCACTGAGCTATACCAACCAGGGCAGATATGTCCTCTTTATAAAAGAATTTGGCTGGGCTGTAAATGAAAGTTCAACATAAAGTTACTGTAGGAACCATCCATGGGACTCCTAGGCATTTATCCTAGACAAGTGAAAATGGATGTCCATTGCAACATGTTATACGAGAGCCAAAAAGTGGAAACAACCAATGTCCATTAATTAGTGAAGAAATAAACAAAATTATGATATCAATAAAAATTGAGTGTTAGTCATGATTAACAACTCATGAACTACTGATGTATGCTACAATATGGGAGAATCACAGAAACATTATACAAAGTGAAGGAAGCAGACACAAGGGATGGTACAGCGTTTCCTTATGTTTATATGAAGTATCCAGAAAAGTCAAAGCAATAAAAATAAAATATGGACTGGTGGTTGTCTGGTGCTGGGGCCTGAAAGTGGGAGTGACAACCAAAGGTAAGAAGAGACACCTTCACCGGGTGATGTGTTTTTAAATTGAGTTGTGATGATTATATATCTCTATATATTGACAAAAATCATTGTATTCTACCTAAAAATGGTTATGTTTTTGGTATGTAAGTACCGCAATAAAGATTTTTAGGAAGCAATAAAATAAGTTTTATGGTAAAATTTCTTTTTAGTACCAAAATGTCAAGTGTTAAATATTGTTAGGGTCCAGGTTTCTTTTTTTATTGAGGCTAAAATATAAAGCTAATGTCTACTTAGCAAGATTCTTATAAGAACTAAGTTAGATAACACGTGGGAAGCTGTTCTCAGAGTTTTGTGGAAAGCAGTGACTCAGTGGAGAATAGTTTGCATGTTAGAATGGGCAGTGATTTTAACTAGTACACCGGAAGCTCCTAGAGGGTAGCGATTTATCCACTAGTGCTTAACTTTTTCTTAGCATCTTACCTTAGGGCATGATGCCGAATAGGTTTTTATACATGAGTAATACAGATATATAAGAATATATATATGAATACATCAGTGCTCACTAAAACATTTTTAAAAATTTTTAATTGTGGTACAATTTACACATATGGTATTTACCACTATAACCATTTTTAAGTGTGCAGTTCATTAGTATTAAGTATGTTGCCATTATTGAGCCCCAGTTCCAGATCTATTTTCATCTTGTGAAACTGAAATGTTATATATATTGAGCAACTATCCTCTCCTTCTGTCCCTAGGCCCTAGAAACCAGCATTCTACTTTCTGGCTGTATGAATTCAACCACTCCTCTCGGAACCTCATATAAGTGGAATCAGACAGTATTTGTCCTTTCGTGACTGGCTTATTTCACTTAGCAGGATGTCCTTGAGTTTTGTACATGTTGAAGCACGTGTCAGAAATTCCTTCCTGTTTAAGGCTGAATGATGCTCCATTGCATGCATACGCACATTTTGTTTACCCATTTATTTGTCAGTAGGCACTTATGTTGCTTTCACAATTGACTATTGTGAATAATGCTGTTATAAACAAACATTGGTATGCAGATATCTCCTTGAGACCTTGCCTTCAATTCTTTTAAGAATATGCCCCAAAGCAGAATTACTGGATCACATGGTAATTCTGTTTTTATTTTTGAGAAATCACCGTATTTTTCTGTAGTGGCTGTGCCATTCTCCCTTCCACCAACAGTGTGCACGGGTGTTCCACATCTTTTGCCAGCACTTTTTGCCAAGTGTTTTCTGTGTTCAAAAACACAGAAACAATTGTTTCTGTGTTCGATATGGCCATTCTATGTGTACAAGGTATTGTCTCATTGTGATTTTTACTTGCTTCTTGAAGAATTTTTGAATACAAGACCTTTTTAAACAAATTATATTTCATTGATTATGATATTACAGTTGTCCCATTTTTTCTCCCCTTTATCCTCCTCCCCCCTGCACCACCCCTCCCACCAGCATTCTCCCCGCTTAGTTCATGTCCATGGGTCACACATGTAAGTTCTTTGGCTTCTCCATTTTCTATACTATTCTTAGCCTCCCCCTGTCTATTTTGTACCTACTATTTATGCTGCTTATTCCCTGTACCTTTTCTCCCATCCTCCCCCTTGTTTATAAGGAAAAAGTTCATGAAACTGGCTGACTGCATTTATACAATGTGACTCCCAAAATTTACACTCCAGTGGGTATTTTCTTTAAGAATTAATAAGATATTTTAAATAAAGAAATAGCCTGTACACAGATCACACATATCAATAAAATAAAAATGTGAAAAATATCTACTTCCAAAGAGCATGCTTGTTACAATCTATATGGCAGATTGATACTAATCTTCCAGTAGTCAATCTATGTTTCCGTCATTAAAATCAACCTTTAAATAAATGAGCATTTGGCCTCTCAGCTAAGGGTTGCCTCTTTTTAATTGTGAGTCGGAAAGAAAGGGAAAAACATTAGTCTTACACCACGGATGGATATCCTGGTTGTAACAAACAGTGTCATCTAGCATTCGGAGATCATTCACCTATCATTTACTTATGAGAAGAAAAAGTAAATGAGAAGGTATACTTTTCCCAAACCTCAGAAATCTTATAGTGTTTTTGGATAGGTCCTTCATTCAGTTACAGAATTTAACTTATAATTCATTGATTAATTAAAGTTCTTATAGCCTAGTATTC
Organism: Tonatia bakeri; assembly: GCA_004024845.1. Lineage (NCBI taxonomy): Eukaryota > Metazoa > Chordata > Mammalia > Chiroptera > Phyllostomidae > Tonatia > Tonatia bakeri. The sequence goes on from PVIA01006155.1 coordinate 38,947, forward strand.
ATGATCATAACCTTAACCTTGTGTGCTTTTTAGAATTCAATTTTGCAGACCTAGTTCCTTGAAGAATTTGATTCTTTAGGATAGAAAGAAGCCAAAGAATCTGACTTTTGTTAAGTACTTAGGTTAGGTATTACTTGCTCACTTTTGAAAATATTGCTTCGATTATAGTTACCCATGTTTTAGCTAAAAAAAAGGCATTTTAATATTGTAACATTTTAGTGAGTGAAATATTTGTTATTTGAAATTTCAGTCATTTTTCTCTAACATGCAATTAAGACAGTAGTTTTTCAAGCTGTCATTGAATAATCAAACAGAGAATCAAAATCCCGAAGTCACAGGCACTTAGAACTGGAAAAATCTTTGAATGCTCTGTTTCCCATCTTCTGTCACATAGGATTCACCTGGTCATCTTCGAATCGAAGGCTCTGACTGTGAGGACTCTGATTGCCTGTAGGATGCACCACAAAATGTGAATACAATAAAAGCCATATTGATGTGCAGCCCCATCAATGTTCACACCTACCAAAATGTACAGAACCAAATTTCTTGTCATTTTTCCCATAGAGAAAGAAAGAGGGGGAGAAATTACAAAGTTTCAAGGAAGAAATGTAGTGTATTATGTATATTTTTAATATTAAAAAGGACATTAATGAAAAAAATGGTGAAATCCAAATCAATTCTGTAGGGTTAGTTAATAGTGACATATGAATGTTAATTTCTTAGTTTGGACAAGTGTGTCAGGGTTCTATAGGTGTGAACCTTAGGAGAAACAGGGCAAGTGATGTAGAAACTTGGTACTATCTTTTATATTTTTCTGTAAATCTGAAAATATTCCAAAATAAAAATTATATCTAAAAAAGTACTTTAACTCCCTGAGTAGTATGACTGCAGAAAGTACTTTTATTTCTACAAGTGTGACCATTTGTTGCATACATTGGATCCATTTCTATGGTGCAAAAAGTGTAGATCACATGCATATAAGAAAGCACTTCTCAAAAAGGAGGACTTGAACATGGAACATGATGGAGAGATGGTGCTTGACTTTCAGAAGCAGATGAGTTCTGTTAGTCCTGAAGGCACATAACTTTCCTTACATGCTCAGTCTGTGCTCTGTCTTGGAACCCACGCAGATCTGAGTGAGGGGAGATTGAAGACTGTCTTAGTGGGTCTTCAACTGCCAATTTGGGGGATTAAATGTGCAATGATTTTATGAGAGAAGATGAAGAGGGAGACAGAAATGCTGGCTGAACTATTAGACTTCAAACTCCTTCAAAGTGAAGGGGAGAGGAAGAGAGACTGGATAGAGATGTTGTAGAATGTCATGGTATAGGGAACCTATCCGTGTGGTATGGCGAATGCAGCCCATCCCCTGATCTGGAAAACTGATGGGGAGCGAATCGCTACACAGGAGCCCTCTCTCTCACTTAGAGAGCGGTCACACTGTCCTTTTTTTTCCACAGGACTTCTGTAGTCCACGTGAATTTGTTCATTGCAGCCACAACACATGGACCCTGTGGGCTGGATCTCCATCATCATGGATTTCAGGAGACAGCGTGGGCCATCAGAGGAGTCCCTTGCTAGCATGGATGGCCCCTTTGTGATGGATTTTAGTGTGCAGTGATCAGCTTTGGTTCTTGCATAATTATGCTCCCTGCAGCTAGAGGCCTGTGTGGGCCAGTATCATGACCACCACAGGCATCTACCATTCTGCATCTGGGCTTTGGAATCACATTATATTGATGGATCGTCTGTCCTTAGTAACTCATAATTAAGTTGAACTGATTGATTTACACATTGGCACAATTTTAAGCAAAGCTATAGTGGGAGCTCAAACACAAAATTACTTTCAGAAACAAGACCTTCAGGGCAAGGGACAAGCGTCATCCCTCATTTTTTACAGAGATCTTCAGTTATTTTCTATGTATGTTGTGCCTAGGTAATCAGCAACACAGATTTCACTAGCACTTTATTGCCACTGTATTCCTTGGAAGAGCACATGTTTGCTATTGTGTGCTTACATCCATTCAGTGCAGAAGATACATTCATTGCCATACATTTTTGCATTGTTTGCACAGATTGGATCCAATTCCATGGAACAAGTTACTAGTTGAGGTGGATGTAGTTGACAGTTTGGCTGTTCAACAGAAAGACAACACAAATGTGTCAAGGCATGAAACTTTGAACAAAATTGTATTTCATCTTAATATGAAATGCCATGCATCCAAATTGAAACAATAAAGTCTACATGTAGTTTTAAAAACTAACATTCACAGCCCAAACACATAGAAAAATAAACCATATCCCACTTAAAAATAAATATTATTAATATGTTTTTACAAACCTGCTATCATTTTGGGGAGGGTCATAGAAGTGGCTGTATGTGCTTTGCTAATGTAGGGACCACAATCCTCACTTCCCTTCACATCTTTCTCCTTCCAGACTCAAGAAGAAATCACAAAACTGAATTTTTCTAGTTATCATTCCCCTGTCTTTATTGATTAGTGTACTTACTATATAAATATGTGTGTGTATATTTATGCATGTGTGTATAAATGGATATAAATACAACTTGTTAACTGTTGAGAGTATTCATAATTTTCATAAATAAACATTTCTGTGTATATGCTTACATTAACTGCCTTTAAAAATGCTTTGTGACTAGGTCCAGTCAGATATTTAGAGCTGTTTAATTTTTTCACTTCTGTGTAATATTACCCTATGCAGATATATAGAAATTATTATTTTATCGACACTTAAATGTGTATTTAGATTGGTTTATTTTTACTCTTTTTGTGCTAATATGAACACCATAACACCCTTTGACCCTTTTCAAATGTTTGTGTAAACAACATTTATGTCTATTTATTAAATTTTTTTGTAATGGGATATGCCATTACATACACCATTTTATGTTGTCTAGATAATGACAAATGGTTTTATAAGGTTGCTTAGCCCCTAATTCTTTGACTTAATGTAAAAAAACACTTTTTCACTTTTAGAAAGATCTCTCTATTCTACATTTTGTTTGATGAATTTTGCTGTTCAAATTTACATATAAAAAGTTAATTGTTTATCTTTTTACACTTCCATCAATATTAGTTTACTGGCACTATGAAGTCTGAGTATGATACTTCAGGTGCAAAAGAATTTTCTGCAACCAATACATCAGTGAAAAAGTTAATAAAGAAGAAGGAGGAGGAGAAGTAGGACGAGAAAGTCAAAGTGGGGGGAAGGAGAGGAGGGAGAAAGGGGGAGGGGGGGAGGAGGGAAGAGGATGAGGAAGAGAGGAGAGAAGAATAGAAGGAGAAACCGGAAGAGGAAGTGGGGCAGGGTTAGGGAGAGAAGAAGAATCAAACAGAACCCATGTCTCTGAACAGCTGAAACATACGTAGATTGCCTCCTCAAGACTCCTGCAAGTAATGAGGCAAGACTTTCATGCCATTAGCAAAAGAACAATTTTATGAAATAATATCAAATTTGAAAATATTTTAAAATTCCTAATTATTCTCCCTCTGTGAGAAATAATTTCAGGTATTATTTTTAATAATCCCTAACATCCTTCTTTGAAGATATCAGTGTTTTTCTCCTTATTTTTTATAGATGAGACATTCTAGACAGAGAAGACAATGCTTTACAGTATGTCACTTCAATATGAAGATATCAACTATTTCTTAATTAATCAGTACTTTTTAAAATAATACTTTATTTACTTATTCTTAGAGAGAGGAGAAAGAAGGAATAAAGAGAGGGATAGAAACATTGATGTGTGAGAGAAACTAGGGACCATGTACCCCAACCGGGGGCTGGGCTGGCAGCCCAGGCATGTGCCCTGACTGGGAATCAAAACAGTTACCCTTCTCTCTGCAGGACAATGCTCAACTGAGTCACACCAGCCAGGGGTTCATCAGTACTTTGATTTGAATGTGTGTGCGTGTGTCTATCCAATACCTCACAGGTGCCTTACTCTGAACTTCATGGCCCACCTTGGACTCTGAGAAGGTTAACTTATTGCCAAAGGTGTCCATGTGCTCTGTCCTTAAACAAAGGCTTGTCTTTGGGGATGTAGAGTGAGTGATCAAAAAATCAGAATGTGTATCAAGCAATACCAGACCTCAAAGAAATCATTCCTCCCCACAGTTTGCATTTAACAACCATGGAATCTACCTCCAAAGAGGGGGAAAAAGAATTTAGGTAATGTTCGCTAGCTGTCTATGAACAAAGAGCAAAAGTTCTTCTCATTCTCACCCACTGCCCTGTCTCCCCTTGTTCTAAGTGGGAAATGACCAAAAACAATCCTCGAATGCAACTGTATGTTTTAATTAATTAACTTTTAAATTAAATCTATTGTGGTAAAATTGTTTAATAAAATAATGTTTGTTTGGAATATACAATTCTGTGATACATCATCTGTATATTGCATTGTGTGCCCAGCACCCGAAGTCAAATCTTCTCCCATCAGCAGATATTTGACCTTCTTTTCCTCCTTACTACCCCGAAGCTCCCTTCCCTCTGGTAATCGCCACACTGTTTATCTGTATCTATGAGTTTTTGTCAGTTTCTTTGTCTTATTTGTTCATTTGTTGCTTTCAGTTTTACATCCCACATCTGAGTGAAATCATAGTGTTCTTGACTTTTTCAGTCTGACTTAAAGGGCCTTTGTAATATGCCCTGTTCGCCTTAGCAGTTCGAGGTTCACAAACCTGGTAGCATAAAGCTCCTGTATTCCCAGATGGCAGCAGTCATCTCCTGCATGTTCTGAGATGTGAAATGTTTCCCCGAAGACTGGAAAAGGTGCTCACCAGAATAAAGAGGAAATGTCAAGGCAATGAGGAGCGTAGCCTTGATCCATGATGGGAAGAAAGACATTTTACCAAGTCTGTAGAAGGAACCTTTGGCATGTTTACATCATATGGCACAGGGACACATTTCCCATCTCCTAAGGAAAATTTCTAATTAGTGAAGAAACCCTTCTGCCCCTTTGAGTCTTAATGAAGGTGGACTATTCTCTCTTTGCTTCCCACAACTCTCAGATTCAGTGGGACAGATTTATGAATAGCAGGCCTCCTAGAGATGTGAGTGCAATCTCAATACAAGTCCTCTCAGCACACTGAAGAAGGAGCTGTTCGTTCCCACCCCTTGGCTCAGCCCACAGAGGCCTGACTCCATGTAAGGAAATGTGCATGTGGGATTCTCCGCTCTTTCTCCTGGTATAGAAGCATTTCAGGAAGGGCTGGGCTGGAGCAGTCCTCACAGCAGTCCTTCCCCACCTGACCTACCTGCACCGGACAGGGCAGTGGAGACGTTGGCCTACAGCTTGAGAGACTGTGCCTGTTTTGTTCACCTTTCCTCCCCGGCCACCTCCACCTGCTGAGGAGTCTCCTTTATCTGCTGCTGGTGAGCAGCTTAATGGGGCAAAACAGATGTCTTACAGCAGATCAGACCCTGAGGTATTTTGTGTTCTGCACCAGAAACTATCTCAATAGGTCTTCCCACAGCAGGGGGTTTGGGCCACTTTGATCTGATGAACACAAAGTATGAGGATGGGAAATAGTATAAGATAATTATAAGCTCTTCTGGCCAAGATAGAGGTGTAGATAGACACACTGTGCCTCCTCCCACAACCAAGATAGGGACAACAATAATTTAGAAACAGAATTACAACCAGAACTGACAGAAAACTGAACTGTATGGAAGTCAGACAATCAAGGAGTTAAAATAGACATGTTCATCCAGACCGGTAGGAGGGGCAGAGTTGGGCAGCAGGGTGGAGAGGGGTCGCAGCACAAAGAGCAGTAGAACCGGGCACGTAAGGCGTCCCAGGCGCAAGACCGCAGCAGGCAGACCCTGGGCACGGGGTGGCAACCAGCAGACTCAGTGAGGCAGCAATTGTGAAGCAGACAGGGAGAGGGCAAGAATAGTATGGGAAATGTAGAAGATAAAGAACTTATGACACATGGACATGAACTAAAGCAGGGGAATGTGGGTGGGAGAGGGTGTGTAGGGTGGAGGGGACTGAAGGAGGGTAATGGGACAACTGTAATAGCATAATCAATAAAATATATTTGTTTAAAATTACTAAAACTTAAAAACTAGTTCCCTACTGCTAAACAGAGCTCCCTTGGATATAAAAGTACTTGCTTTCACCACTGACCTCTGTTCAGTATCTCTGATGCCATTTTTATTAAACCATTCTTTTTACCAGCTCTGATCTCATGATCATATTGGGTTTCCTTCCTATTCTTGAGGCCCATGTTGCTAATCAACATGATAAATATCCTGGTGAGATCTTTCTAATCAGCTAGGTTTTAGACTATGCCAGACTTAAATCACAATTCAGGTGAGTACATTAAATTTTTACATTTCAATATCTGTAGATTAGTGGTTTTAAAATCTGTCTGTGCTCACCCCTTTAAGAATCTAATGAAAGCTTTGGACACCCTTAAGGAAAAAATACACAGAGAATTTATTTTGCCTATGGTTCCAGAATATTGTGAAGCCAATCAATGCTTCCTTTAAAAAAATCTTAAATCAGTTTCAAATCAAGTGTCCAGAGACTACTTGGAATGTGCTTTAAACTGCAGTTTGTTACCAGACCTATAGTGTAAGTATTTCTAAAGTGCGGAATGTTTTTTCTTTACATGCAATTCTGAGACTTTTATATGTATTAGAGTTTACAAATTGCTAGTATAAGTCCTGAAGTATTAGTTGCTTCGAATGGATAGATCATAGATACAAGGTTTGTGGAAGTCTTGAAAATAAACAATCCCAGAAATCAGAAGCAACTGTGGAACTGATTTTATTCACAGTGAAACAAACTTGAGAATAATGTAGGAGCCATCATATCTGTTGGACTCATGCTGACTTCAATAGAACTCCCAGGAAATCCACTGTTTAAAAAGAATTGAAAGTGAATTTTGAGGTTCCAGGCAATTTGGTTGCTGTAAATGCTTAGCATCTTCCTTCATGATCCAGAGTCAGGTTTCCATCACTCAACCTTGAAAAAAGTTATTGAGAGAAATCAAGGACCAAGCAATTGTGGCACCACCATAGAGAGAAAATGTGATTATTTGAAAATCATATGGGAAAAAGCAGGCTGGGGCTCTGGATTTCCTGTTTAATATCAACTGTTCTGAGAATTTGTGCACTTTGTGCCAGCCCTTTCGGGTCCCTGGACCAGGTGCCTTATCTATAAAAGTGGAGAATGGGTACCTAACTTTCCTTTCAACTCTAACTTTTATGACTATAGGGGACACTTGCCTTGAACATTTGTTTATTTCTGTAATAACTACTTACCAAGCACTTGATAAATTATGGAACTATCAAAAACAGGAGAGGTATGATTTTACCTTTTCCGGCCTTCACAGATAAACACAGAAAATAAGTGTTCATCTATTTTGAAACCTGAGATATCTACCTCTTTCTTAGCTACATATTCTAATTTTAAACAGACTTATAATCACTTTATTTTTTGTAGGTAAATAAAGTGTGATTCTTAAAGGTTGGCATGGCTTATCAAAACTAACCTTTAATTTTGTTCTTTAAATTTAAAATATACCTTAGTAGTTTACAATTAGGGATCCTTGGGATTCAAAGTCCCCTTTATCCTCTAATAGATTTTATTTGTTTGCTGTTTTTTTTTAAATTGCACACAAATGAAAGCTCCATGGAAGCAGTGAATTCTGTGTATTTTGCTCATTATCTTATCTCTAGTGCTTAGAGCAATGCCTAGTACATAGTGGATATTTAATGAATATTTGCTAAATGAATGACTCAATGATAAATATGAAAAGCTGAATATAAACATACCCTTAGGAGAAACACCCAGGGCACTATTGGGAGGAAATTACGAAGGCACAGAAAAAAATGTTCTCTGTTTCTTTTGGTTAGAATAGTACTTTCTGATCCAAAGAAACATCAAGTCCTCTTACCTTTTGGCTTCATTAAATAGACAGTGGTTCCCATAGGTTTTCCCATCAGAACCACAGACTGGTTTGTAGATAGAGTTACATTCTATCTTTCCAGTTGGATTCTTGCTGCTGGTGGTGCCAGTCTGCAGTAACATGAAAGACCATTGGATAAATATGGGGGACTCAATTTAATTTTGATATTGTAAGAAAAGAAACATTTATTGCTCATTAACTATTGATTAAGCATTATACTAAACCAATCATTTTGTTGATCCTTTGTATTTTCACTTAATCCATGCAACAATATAAGAGTATAAATCTGCCCCATTGTATAGTCACAGGCATACAGTATATTTAAATGATAAATCCAAGACCATGTGTGGTTTAAATACCCAAGCTGGGATTCAAACCCTGAGTTATCTCACTCCAGAGCCCCTGCTTTATTACACGTTAGAATGCCTTTACTTTAACTTTACTTTCTAGACAAGCCTCCTACCTGAGAAATGATAATTAGGAAAAAATAATACTGGCAAATAAAAAAACACATATGGCCATACTTATTGCACTTTCCTTCTTTCTTGTTTCATGAAGGAAAATGAGGCAGGGGGTAGACTTATGCAGAGTCAGTTAAGTAGTACCTGAAGGATTTCCTCAGAATCAAGTTCTAGAATGATAGCAGCCTTTGAACAGAAAGAAGCTTTGACTAGCAGATAGGAACAGAAACACTAAATGCCCTGGGGAAGGCCTACAACAGGAAGGTCTTCTTAGAGCCAAGGAAGATGAACAAATACCTTGGTATTTTCCATTGGTTTAGAGTTGACCATCTTTTTCATCCATTACTTTTATTTCCACATACTCTATTAAGTGACAATCTAAACACTCAGAGACCTTCCAGTGGTGGCATTAAGGTCTGAATGGCAGGAATGTCTGTGGGAGATTGTTATTTCATGCCAGCCAAGACATAAAGACCAAGAGGGACAGGCAGCTTTCATTTCAAATGGAATTGAAGAATGATCAGTTATGAGATAAAAATTAAGTTTCATTAAGATAATGAGATAGAGGTAGTGTTCTAGAAAACTCTTTTGGGTATATTAAGTGAAGTGTCCAGAGTCACTGTTAAATGGCATTAGGAGGCTGGCAGATGAGAGAGAGACTGTCAGTGAAGGCAGAGCACACTAGAACTCAGAAAGCAGTACAGGTGTCATGGATGTGCCCCTGTTTGCATGATGGCTCCCAAACATCAGGCATTCATCTGCTTATCTAACAAGTAGTTCAAGAGAACCCATCCTATTCCTATGTTCTTCTAGCATTTGGACATACAAGTTTGGAAGAAATGGTACTTTTTAAAAGAGTTTATGCTAACTGAGCAGGCAGTCAATTACCAAACAATAAGGTACACACCACGACAAAGGATATCATTACTAATAGGAATACATTTGTAGAAAATCAAAGGATTCTATACAATGCATACAATAAGTGAGCAAGAGTGGCATGATATGTTCGATCATGTCTAGTTATGAACAGGGCATTCAATCTTGAAAACTCTAAATGCCATGCTGAGGGGGTTGGAATTTACCTTCTAGGTAGTGTGGCACCACTGAAGAAGTTTCAGTAGAAGAGTGATACATCAGATCAGATTTGTGATTTAGAAGTACCACCAGAGTGCTTTGTAGATTATGGATGGGATGGAAATGAACATGAAAAGCTAAATCTGGTAGAAATGAGGCTCAATTAATAAAGCTTTGAGCTAATCCAGTATAGGTAGAAAGGCTTGAGTGGAAAGAGTAGGAGGACATGAGAGATGTAATGGAAGACCAGGACACTCACTAATTAATGATCATAGATGTATACAAAAATAACCGTCTCCAAAATCCCTCTCCTTTTGTTGAATCAGGGTCATTGCAAAGTGCTTGTCATTAGTACAGTGTATTCTGTTAACCACTTCAAAACTGGGAAAATAGAATGGCTGAGATAAGATGACTGAAGAAAGTAAAGAAATTAACACAAACCTGACTTTCCATATTGCCATCCAAAGGATTGCCTACATTTTTTCTTTCTTCTTGATTATAAAAAGACCTTGGTTTTCTTTGTTGGCTAGATGATCCTGGCCTCCCTTGCTGGCCAGAAAATTCTGACTTTTCTTGCTGGCTAGAAGATCCTGGTTTTCCTTGCTGGCTAGCTGACCCTGGCTTTTGTTGCTGGCCAGAAGATTCTGACTTTTCCTGCTGACCGGAAGATCCCAGTTGTCCTTGCTGGCTAAATGACTGTAAACCCCCTTGCTGGTGGGAAGATGCTGGCTTCCCTTGCTGGCTAGAAGATCCTGGTTTTCCTTGCTGGTTAGCTGTCCCTGAACCTTCTTGCTGGCTTGAAGATGCTGACTTCCCTTGCTGGCTAGAAGATCCTGGTTTTCCCTGCTGGCTAGCTGACCCTGGCTTTCGTTGCTGGCCGGAAGATCCCAGTTTTCTTCGCTGGCCAAATGACCTTAAACCCCCTTGCTGGTTGGAAGGTCCTGGCTTCCCTTGCTGGCTAGAAAATCCTGGTTTTCCTTGCTGGCTAGATGACCTGGAAACTCCTTGCTGGGTAGCAGACCCTGGCTTTAGTTGCTGGCCAGAAGATTCTGACTTTTCTTGTTGGCTGGAAGATCCCAGTTGTCCTTGCTCGTTAGCATTTCCTGAATTACCTTTTTGGTTAGATTCTCCTGAATGCCCTTGCAGACCCCCAGCCTGATTTAAAACTCCTGGCTTCCCTTGCTGGTTAAAACTCCCTGGTTTCCCTGGCTGGTTAGAATACCCTGGTTGTCCTTGCAGGATAAGAACCCCTGGTTTTCTTTGTGTGTTACCATCTTGTTGCTTATTAGATTCTTTTTGTCCTCCTTGAGCATTAGCTTCATTTTTTCCCTCTGACATAAATGCAGGTCCTGGAGCCTCTTCTAGTTTAATAACACTTGTCTTCAAAGTCTGGGTTGAAGACTCTGGAATGATACCGTAAGCACAAAAATAAAAATAAAGTTATTTAACTTCAAGAAGTTAAAATCACCAGCATTCATCCCAAGATATAGTTTGTACTTAGTGCTTCTTTGATATTTTTTAACCAAAACTCAAGAATGGAATCTTATCATTACATCTCATAACTTGAATATTTTGGTTCCTCCATTTCTTTCTTGACCATATTACCTCATTTCCCAAAAGCATGGGGTCAAGACAGCTTGCCCCATTTCTAAATCAGAGTGTGAATTGTCTGAACTAGGCCTTTATACTATTCCAAGCTCCTTTTAATGATTTCCTCATTAATTAAACAGACTCTGATTAATGCCTTTTGAAAACTTCCTCCATATCACAGAACTGTTTCCCATATTCCCAGCATCACCTTACTGAAAATTCCATGAGCTTCCTACATGTAAAAGCTCTCAGGCATGAGCCCTCCTTTCATATTCTCTCCATCTTTATATTTGCCTTCCATAGATATAGTCTTCCCCCTATACCCGTTCTAAAGACATGGTTTTCCTTCCTGAGAACATACTTGCCTTTTTAATCAGTCTATGTCCACCATTTCCCATAAAGGCTTTAGTATCAATCAATCAATCAATCATACTCTTCCTTTTATATTTTTCTCTTCTGATTTTACAAACTCTAAATACATGCTAGGCATTGCTATGTATTGTAATCAAGCATTCCTGATTCCTCACTCTTACTTACCCTCCAAATCTGTATAACCACTACATGTGTTATTAATGTACTTTCTTTCAGCAACAAATGCCTACTGAATACATACTAAATGTTACCTAGCAAGACACTGAAATACACTAGAGACATGGTACCTGCCATCATGAAACATACATGTTTTAGTAGGGGACTTTATATGTATGAGTTTTTGCATATAAATATATTTTTACATATATATTTCTCTTCCCTTCTCCCACCCTATTGCTTAGCTCTGTATTATTACTTCTTATCTCTATTATTTTTACAGCTCCCTAAGTGGCATCTCTGTACACCTTTCCTCACATCTAATCCATTTTCAATATCACTACAGACTGGTAGTTCTTAACGGAATGGGTTTGATCACCCCTGTACTCAAAACCTGAAAACAACTGCAATGCTCAAAATGAGAAGAGAACCACTGCTTCTTGTGTTCCAGCTATAAGCAGCTGAAGGTCACAGGCACTTTGTTTTCATTACTTCCTTTCACTACGTGCAGGAAAAGAATGGTCAAGCAGGAGATCATAATTTGGAGATAAATTGGAATAGGTTTCATTTATCCTAATTCATTGTCTTGAGAAATGTATTATCTGTGCCACTTACATCTTGAGAAATTTACACTGCTGGCTGGACAGCCTAACTGTGTGAGGTAAGGAATGGAGAGAAGTATGTCGGATGATTGGCACCTAAGAAGAACACGAGTAATGGTGGCTGATGCTAGCATACACATGATCCCTATAACCACGTGTAGGAGTGTATAATTATTTCCATTCTGTAAATGAGAAAAATGAGGCTAAAATAAGTTAAATAAATTACCCCCAAAACATAAGTAGAACATTGAAAAGCCAGGAGTTGAACCATTTTCTATTAGACCATGCAGTGCTGGATCCTCACACAAAATCATTTCTCTTATGGAACATAACAAATACTCACAAACTCTCATAATCCATTTAGACTGAATTTTATTTCCAGCCTAAAGACTTACTTTTCCCACTCACTTGTCTCTGTTTCTCCTCAGGCACACCAAACCATCCACTGTTGCCTCACCTGATCACTATTTTTATGCCCCTGGTCTGTACGGTATCTAAAATTACTTTGTTCCGTTTCTCTGATAGAAACTCCCATTTTAAAAAATCTCTGACGAAGTATTTCTAGTCACTGAGTATTTCTATTGCTTTACTTCAAAAGTTGGAAGAGCAGTCATTGAATGTAACTTTTCTTACCTGAGAACATGGACAAGAACATGAAGGGAAGGAAAAGCAAAGCCTTCATGTCACAGCCAGTTGTTTCAGACTCTGCTGAGTTGGATGGAGCCAAGGGCCACTCTCAGTAGATACTGTCTGAATAAACATGTTGAACCCCACCATGTTATATATTTGAAAAATCCTCCACCCTAATTGCTAAACATGGTCATTGTGTTAAAAAAAATTACAGAGCAACTTTCGCAAACTGGAAGGTGTTGCATGGATTGTCATTTTTAAAATTAGCTTCACGCCCCAACTCCCATTAATATCCAAACTTTAATATGCTTCTATTGGGTATGTTCCTCACAGAAAAAAATTTACAATGAAGAAACCCTTCTAGGAAAGTAAATTCAGTGTTCACTTTTTTTATTGTTAAGAGAAGACTTACGTTCGGTCAGTAATCTTATTGACCCTGTAAGGTTGTATGACCACAATAGACATTCCCACGACCTTTCCCTGCAAATAAATTATGTGCCAATTACTTACCTCAAATTATATTTTAAAAGCAGGGTAAAACCACATTGAGTATTGGACATTTGTAAGTGATGAATACATCCAGTGGGGGATGATGATGGGTAAGGTAGTTTTATGAGGTAACAGGAGACAATAGATTTCATGTGTGAGAATAGCATTACACTCTTGGCCTTCTTGCCTCAAGCTGTTATGCCAAACAGAGGCTCATGTGAAAGTCACCTTGGGATATTTAGTCAGTCATAAACTCAATGTTATAAAACACTGGGATATTGTGTTCAAGATTGGCTGTCCCATATAAGAAAAACTTAAATTAATTGAAGCATGTCTAAAAGAAAATGACCTTGATAAAGTGAGGTCTAGAGATCATAGAGCAAAAAAATTCATTGATGGCAGTGAGAAAAATAAGTTTGAACAAAGACAGACTTAGCAGTCATATTGACATTGCATTCATCATCTGAAGGGAATTTGTATGGAGAAAGAAGAATTTGATCAGCGTAGTACTGGATGACAGAACTCTTCCAATGTAAGTGCAGGATAAACATTTTTGAACTCTAAAGAAAATTTCAGCTTTGGAAAGGGAGATGAACAAGATTATTTTTATAATCCCTTACAATTTTAAGATCCCCAGATTTAGGGTTTGTGGATTGTGCTTGATTTTTATGTTAACCTATTTAGAAGGGCAATATTTTTAAATGATAAATTATTTCTTTTAAGCAAGCCAACTATTTTAAGGCACCAATAGAGACAAATAAAAAAAAATATCGGAAGAAAGCAACCTTTTTCCCCTACATAATTATTCTCTATATTTACTAGAATTCATATGAATGTACATATGTAGAGATACACATCAATGCATATATTATATATATCCCATATAATGTACCTCATATAATTTACTTCATATTACATATACATTTATTAAAGGTCACATTATTTTTACCAAAATTTCATTTTGAAAAGTTTCAAAATATAGACATATTGAAATAATTTTACAGTAAAAATCCATGAGCAGACCACCAGAATTCTTCAACTAATATTTTGATACATTTTCCTGGTTCCATATTTGTCAAAATGGGTAAATATGATACCAGTTAATTTCATATCCAGAAACTCATCTATAGCATTCAATGCAGTGAATTCCTAATATCAACAAGCAGACCACAATAGCTGTATTTGCATTTTTCCAAAACAAATACTTCTTAAACTCTTAGCACCATCATCTCTCTTAGCCATGCTTTTTTCTATCTCCGGTGTCATTATGTTTTGAGGCATAATATTTGTTTTTTATAACAATTATGACTGAGTGGCTTGTGTGTGAGGATATTGCAGTGAGAAGATAAAATCTCATGAAGCCCAGAGTCGACCTCACTGAGTATTGTTGCATTAAGTAAGGTAATGCACTCTCACTTTGTATGCTTATTTTTCAAACCATTTCAGAAGTCCTTTTTAATAATTGCCTTTAATCTTCTAATACTTTTAAACGAAATATTTAATTTCTCCTTTAATGACAATTCTCCCATCTTTAGAATTGTCTTCCATTATTGTCTTCCTTTACATTTGGGAATAAGGTCAAAATTCTGCCCTGGAGTAGACTCAGAAAAGGCTCACCCTAGCTACTTATTAGAGAAAGGGAGAGGCTGTGTCATGTATCCTGGAGTGGGATTTAAGGTCAAGGCTATTCTTTTTTGAAGATTTTATTTATTTATTTTTACAGACGGAAGGGAGGGAAAAAGAGACAGAGAAATATCAATATGTGGTTACCTCTCACACGGCCCCAACTGGGGACCTGGCCCACAACAGAGGCATGTGCCCTGACTGGGAATCAAACCAGTGACCCTTTGATTTGCAGGCAACACTCAGTTCACTGAGCTACACCAGTCAGGCAGTCAAGGCTATTCTTATAGGAGTCATCATATATGGGTGGAAATAACAACAGCAATGACATCAAATGACCTGAGGTGTTTGGCTCTCCTCTTTTTTTAATGCTCTTATGCTAGCTAGTCTCTCTCTCTCTCTCTCTCCCCATCTGCCTTTTATTTCTTCCACTTATCTTTTCTCTTATTTCTAGAATTATGATAATACCCCACTGCAGGAGTTAAATTTTGCTAAGAGTTTTGTAGCTTGGTGGAAAAGTTCCTCACTGCAGTTTAATCATCTTGGTTTCTGATGGTGACCTATTTTATAATGTCCTGCGTCCAGTTACCTGATTCTGTCTCAACGAGCCACTTGTCATGCAGCTAAAGGGTGGGGAACTTTGAACTCCTTATGTGCTTTCTCCTGCTGGATACTCTAGCCACTATATTTCCTTCAGTTCCTCCTCAGGGGGGAATGGCACCTGTTAAGTTCTGTTCTTTGAACCTCGGGAGGTGTGTGAAGACTGAGCATAGTAAAAACTAGAAGACTTCAGTTATATAGCATTCATTAGGCTGGCTATTCAGACTTAAACTTAAATAAGTTGAATTGAATCCAGCAGACAAATTGAATGTTTGGTCTGGTCTTTTAAGTTCATATTGCATGGAAGAAAGTGTCTTTTAAATTCAGTGCCACGTTGACAGTACTGTCAGAGGGAGACTTGTTGGCTGTCAGCAAGTCTCAGTAAACACTTCATGATTCTATTAAGAATAGACCCAAGGTCAAGCATTCAGTAATATCTTCCTAACTTAAGGCCTTTTGCCCTTTCCTGGTTGACTGACTTATCTGATCATTTCACCTTACCTCCACCCCCATAAAGCCATTAATTTCAGAACACGGAGTCCTGCTGGATGGCAGATGCCTGAGATAGAATCTTGGGTAACTTCTTTTCAGCTTTGGGCCTACATGTTTTTATTCAGCATGAAAAATTTCAATGCAAACTGAAATTCAAGTGTATTTAGTTTCATCATTGTTTATTGAGATGATACAGGTATCTGACTCACACATTAACGTGTTCCATTAAGGTTGGCTATTGTTATAATACTTATGTCAGCATTTGGGATGAGAAACTTGACCTCTGCCACCTTCACTTTAGTTAAATACACAGGTGGTGACTACAGAACAATACAATACTAAATAGAGCATGATTATAATAGTCATGGGCTAAATTGGCTGTAATAAGCATCTATTGACTTATTCTTGAGAATTTCATTGTGTGGAAATCTTTGATGTGCAAGTTTACAAATTCTGAGGGAAAAAAATCTGCAATAGAATCTCTTTCTCAGCCCCAAATTAACCTCTTTATCACCACCCCCATAAATAATTTCAGTACCTCTTTTTAAAACATCTTCAAACTTATGAGAAAACAAGTTATACAGTTTGGTCCCATGTTGATCATCGGATTTATTATTTTTAGCCACTCCAGTTCACATGGGTTGTAAACTGCTTTCTCAAACCTTTCTTCCAGTTGCCTTCCCCATAATGTTCATTCATAATCAGTCTTACAATTATAAAGGAAGGAGTGTATCTTTAGAATATACAGAAATCAATACCCACAAACCCTCAATCTCTCTTTATGCAATTTATTCCTCTCCTACAGAAGAGTCCATTTCCCCTACCCTTGACTCTGAGCTAGTCATGTGACTTTCTTCGATCAGTAGAATGCAGTGGGTGTGACCCTGCTGTGGGTCTGGCAGGGTTGGATGAGAGACTATGGAAAGGGAAGAGGGGAGAGAAAGAGAAATAAACAAAGAGAGAAACAGACAGACAAAAGAGAAACCTCTCTAGCAACTCTAACCAAAACAGCAGCAATGAGACTGAAGTCCTTGTGGGTCCTAATCGAGCCACCCAGCCCACACAACATGAGCAGAGGCGGACCACTTCTGCAGAGCCTGCATGCACTGCAGAATTGTGGGTAGATAAGTGATTTGTTATGCAACAATAGATTCTTGTTGATAAGACAATGATTACTTTTCTGAATTGAATTAATACCTCATGATAACTATAATAGCTACCATTTATGGAGGCATTTTAAATGCACTATCTCATTGAATACTTTTAAGTATTCTTTTAAGTATTGTTATCACTACTTTGGTAACAATAAATATTTGGTAGTAAACTCGAGCACACGGTTGTTAAATAACTTATTTTTACACAGTTAACCTTAGTAGAGATATTTTGACTTATTTAAGGAACTCCGCTCCTGACTGTCTATAAGCATGGGAATACCCTTCCCAGGAATAAAGACTTGGAAAATAAACATTTGGTTAAGAGATCAGCTTATGAATCCCTCAGCTGAAAATCAATTGGTCTTTGGCAGTATAGAACTAAAATTCTAGTGTAAATCAAGGCTGAAAATAGATCTTGGTTCAGCCACATGGAGATGATTTCTGAGACTCCCCTAATATACACTGGGCCATACCTCACAAGTTAATTTTAAGTTAACAGCCTACATTTCTGATGACAAGGTCAAGTTCTTGCTCAGGAGTGTTATAGGGAACTCTACCAGCCTGTGGCTTAGTGATTTATTTTTTTTAGCATAGTCATTTTAAATTTGAGATAGATGATTCCATTAGTCAAATGAAACTAATTGTTGGTCTGTTCCTTTTTTAATGTTTTGTTGTTTATGCTGTTACAGTTGTTCCAATTATTCTCTCGTTTTCCCGTGTCTGCCCAGCCCACCCCCCACTTCCACAGTCAGTCCCTATGCCATTGTCCATGTCCATGGGTCCCTCGTAGATGTTCCTCAACTAATCCCTTCACTTTCTTTAAAGTGGTCCCCACCGCCCTCCTTCCTTCTTACCATTGTCAGTCTACTACATGGTTGTATGCCTCCAGTTCCATTTTGCTCATTAGTTTATTTTACTCATTAGATTCCTCTTGTAAGTGAGACCATATGGTGTTTGTCTTTCACTAGCTGGCTTATTTCACTTAGCATGATAGTGAAACTCAATTTTATGTGTCTGTAGACATATTTCTTGAAAAGCAAGTTCATGGATCCCATTGTATTTTTAAAAAATTTATAACCATAACCAAACCAACCAAACAAAGCAGTTCTATAATCTACTGATTTGGAGTTTCCAAAAAGAAGCCAGTTTTACTTGAATAAAATCTAAGTTATTTTGGCATGTATAGATATACTATTTGTTCTATTTAATACTTATAGTTTTCCTTAAATTGGTCAACTATTTTTATTTAGAGCCATTTTATTTTAACTAATATAATTTGTTTTATGGGATACTTTTCTTTTCCCAAATCCCCTTTGAAACAAATGTACAGTTATAAACTTTTTTCAATAGACCATCATATTACATACCTTACAGCAGAAATACCAGTTTAGTACTTTAAGAAACATGGTGCAATACTTCTATTGCACATTTTCTATGGATTTTAAGGTTACTTCTTTTTCATTTCAACACCTCACATGCTGATGAACAGCTACTATACAAAAGGAACTTTGGGATGCACAGATGACTAAGTAGTAGAATATCACAACTATAAGTACCTCAGAGAAGAACAAGATTTTATTTTACTTACAGGAAAGGCAGGATCAAGAAAAAAATCACTGAAATTCCAAAAGTAACGTCAAAGCTTGGGTTTGATTCCTATTCCAGTGTCCACTCCTCTGTGTGTTTGTGTGGTAGGTAATGTTCGCAGAGTGTAAATGGCCATATTATGAGTATACGTATGTGGCCATTTCAATTGTGTCCAGAACAGATACGGGCAGCCTATAACATTTGATGCCATCACATACTTGAGCCTGCTTTCTGGACTCTTTTGTTAGAAGACCCAGAGATCCTGAAATTGTGAGCCCAGGCTATGTGCAACCCCAAGTCCCTGTAATGTTTATAAGAGGGAAACAGATTGTCTAAGGACATAATGCTCGTTGGTTATCATACATCTCTGTCATCTCTGTCACACTCGTATTCTGATTCACTGTCTCTTCCTAATATTTTATTTCTAATTTATGTACCCTATATTAAAAATAACTAATATTTACTAAACACATGTCCAGGACCAGACACTGTGCCAGTGCCTTACATGAATGAACTTATTCAATTCTTAAAACAACCTATTATATAGCTATTATTAGCTTCATTTCTCTAATGACAAAACAGAGGCTAATGTCACAGAATCACATTGTGACAGAGTTCACAGTCTAAATTTTATCTCTTTATTACAATTTTACAAGCCACTTGCCTGTATTAAGACTTAAACACTGCAACAAGCTTTTCCCCTTTATCAGATGCTACCCAGCATGGTGCAGTATGACGTTTCACAGTGTGTTGGGGAGTCCTTAAATCTTTCATAATCAGCGTTACAACTTAGCACAATTCAAACATCCAGGTTTATTTATTTCCTTTGTTGTCCACTGGTACCTCAGGACACTTTGACATTAATCATCAATAAGTCTGTGGACAAAATGTTTCACAATTCCTACATTGAGAAACAGTTCGCCTGAGTTCGAATTCTGTCTCTGACTCATTAACTTGGTGACTGGTCCCCAGTTTCTGTGCTTCAGAGTGCCTTTATGTAAGATAAATAAAATGACAATGTTCGTTTCATTGGGTTGCTGTGAATATTAATTAATCAATATATGTAAAGTCCTTAGAACAATATCTAGCACATAAAAATACCAGAAAACTCAATGAATGTTAGCTATTACTATTTTTTGTTTCGATGTGTAATTTGATCACTAGTCTAAGCTGACACTATTGGAACAAGGGATTTTAAATAAAGTTTGCTAAGACCGCTGATGATATTCTGTTGAAAGAAGGTAAGTGTAGGAGGAAGATGGATGTCAAAGGGGGGAGTTCAAGTTTTGTGTGTGTGTGCAGGTATGTCTGATTTGGAAGCCATGTTGTGTATGTGGTTTCAAAGCTGAAAGAAGCATTGCCATTTGGTGAAAGTGAAAAAGAGGTAAATGCTAACTGCTACTTTAGATTGTGAATTTTCCGAAATCAAAAAGGTGAAGGGATTAAGAAGTACAAATTGGCCGTTACAGAGTATTCATGGGGATGTAAGTAGAGCACAGGGAATATAGTCAATAATACTCTAATAACTATATATGGCATCAGATGGGTGTGAGGTTTATCGGGATGATCAGCTGATCCTGGGGCACTGTGTGAATGACTCAGCTGAAGGAGTCCGAAAATAACCAATTGTTGGTTATTAAGAAATAGGGGCACTGTGTAAGCATATCTTCTTAGTTTTCAAGAGTTTCTAGAAATCTGTTTTTTTATGTGAATGTTTTCAATTTTTAAGTATTGGCATCTACCTGAACATAAGTTTATGAGTTGAAGAACCATCCTTAAGCCACGCCCATCTGTTTATCATTCGTTGGAGAGCTTTGCTGTAGAAGCACTATGTCAAAGCAGGTACATGCCCTATCAGAGTTCTGATCTCATCTTATTTCTGCCCACATGTTCAGTTTGAGACTTTGAAAACAAACTTCTCAAAGATACCATTTTTAACAATGTTTGGGGTTGGGGGCGTGTTTTGTTTTCTGCTTAAACTGTTCCCCACCCCATCCCCAGCAAAATGTTCTTATGTCAAGGATCAGCTATGGTGACATCCCTTAGTGTACTTCAGTTACACATCCCTGAAGTGTACTTCAGTTACTTCCTATCAGTCTCAGGAGAAAAGCCAAAGGCTTTCGCTCGGCTTGAACTGGCTCCTTTCACCTTTGATCATGTCAGCCTTATTTCCACCTCAGGGTTTTGCATTTTGTTGTTTTTATGTTCGTGCTTCTCTTTGCTCAGAACACTCTTTCCCCAAATTTGCCTGTGCCTGAATCTTTTTCAGGTCTCATTATTCTATTCAAAGTGATCAATTTCAAATAAATCCTCTTTTCTCCAAACTGTACCAGTTTTCTTCATTATATGTCTCAACTTTGTTTCTTTTATAAATCTATTAATAACTGAAAATATATTTTAATGTGTTTATTGTTGTGCATCCACTAAAGCATAAAATTCTTTAAAGTTGGGATTTTATTTCCCCTGTGCTTGGAATGGTATCCGGTACATCATAAGCATTGAATAATTATTTGTGCAATTAATAAATGGGATAATTCACTGGGATGTTTTTAAACAGCAACATATCAAACTATATTTTAGTTAGGTTGTGTATATATTTGTCTCTCCAAATAGTCTATAAACATTCTCAAGATGCCTGGTTTCTTGATCTATTTTTAGATTTCTAAAGACCCACATGTCAGTAAACCTATACTTGTAAGCTTTTTCATCAGTTAACACTCATAGAAAATGATACTATTTTATGCAGTCCACTGCAGTAAACTGATAAAGCCAGAGGCAACTAGACTAAAGGCTTCAGCTGTCCCTTTTCAGCTGCCCTGATGACTGAAGTGATCAAAATTTAGTCTCACTTGTTACTTACTTGTCTCTGTATGCAAGTTCCAAAACAAGCTCACTATGTTCCTTAGGGAAACACTTCCCAAACATACCATGTACTAAAGAATGCTAACTTGTGCCAGGTGATGTGTATTTTCTTGGATGAAGAATTGAGAGTCAGCACTGAAGGAAGAATTCTCGGTGCTATCAGCGTGGTGATAGACATTCTGCCCTTTGTTTGCAAATTCTACCATTTCCCTGAGCAGTTGGTCTGACTAAATCAACAGTGGCTCCATTATTACCTGAAAAGAATATCAATGTAGAAATTCTGCCAAGATAACTTTATTGAAATGGCTTTCTTGTATGCATAATCACTGGTGGGAACTACATTGCAATTGAGGTCGGGTATCAGGGAATAAATCTTCTAATGCAAAAGACAAATTGAAGGCACTTCCAGCATTGCAGCATCACAGGGATCAACATTTCCCATCATGTTTGAAACCAAGTTTTCCATTTCTTTCCCTGAAAGAAGAGAGATAATGCTCAGGATGAAATACAGCAGAAATGGCTTAAGCCAAGGATGGATGAACTTTGAAAGATTCCTTAAATTTTCTAGGTTTGTTTGGGAATAATAACACTGCCTTATTTTAAATAAGAATTATATGTAAAATATTTAGCATAGTAGAGGCTTAGTAAATAACTTCCCTGACTCATAACCCACTGATCCAGACTAAGGGTGCTGTTCCAGTATCTGCCTCCACATGCTTACATAGCTGTTTTGCAGAATTCACAGCGATTGTTGTAAGTTTGCCCATCAGTACCACACACTGGTTTTTGGATCTTGGGACAAGGTTTTCCATCTGTAGCTGTTTTCTCATAGTTGCTGCAAAAAGCCTGTGATTAAAATGAAGTTCTTTCTTTTATTATGTGATCAAAGGCATTGACATCATTAGCCCTCTCAAGCAATAAAAACATGCTAACCCTATGCTTAGCAATTCTTTTGAAAGCTCTTATTATTGCAATTAAAATACATGCTAAAAATAAAAAGAAGTAAAAATCACTTGCAGTTCTAGCACCCAGACACACTCTTCATTAGCATTTGTTACTTTTTCTTTCATCTCCTCTCTATGCATTGTTATTTCCACTGTATAATATTAGAAATAGAGTCACACCCTATATATGTTTCACTTACTCTTTATCATTTACCTTTTCTATATCATTATGCATATTCAGAAAAGAGTGGTTTTGTGCTGCAGCATACCTTCATAAAGATGTAAAATAATTTATTTTACTAATACCCTATTGTTGCATGTTTCTTTTCTACATTAATTAGCTGGGGTTATCATTTTACATATAAAATACTTGTGTATTTTGATTATTTTCTTAGGGCTTGTTTTTAGGAGAAGAATTGCTGTCTCAAAGTTTATAACTTTTAAGGTTTCCAATACTGATTGCCAAATTGCTTTTTCATAATTGTATAGCACAAATTCTTCATCACTTTCTCAGAGATTTTAGAAGTATTTGTCGATACTCCTCTCGTAGGTCACTCCTCAACCCAGCCAAAACATCGTGAGATAATAAGCCATATCTGATTCACCTTTCTATCCAATCCCTAGACCAAGCCTGGTAGAAGTCAAATGTTGAAAAACATTTGTGGGATGGGTGCAAAAGAGATGCTACGCAGCTTGTTCAAGGTCACAGAGTTATGAAGTTGTAGAACCAGGATTCAGACAAAGACAGTTGAACTGCAGAACCTATTTTCTTGACCTTTGCAGCACTCTGGCCGTGCAGGAACCCACTAATTGAGACACACTGGTACCCTAACAACATTTAAAAACATTTTGCTTTTTCCTAGTACTATACTACTCTTTTTCCTTGGAATAAAATTTCTCTTTCATACCACTCTTTAAGGTACATCTCAAGTACCATTTCTTACTCTGAAATTTTCCAAATGACCCTGAGGGAAAAATGGATTGCTCCGTTTTCCAAATGCCTACAAATTTATGATCTGACACCAAATTTCAATAGTGTGAACCTGTTAGTTTTTACTTATATTTTTCCCTTTAGATGCAAATTCCTTGAAGAAATGGGTAATAAAATATGTGTATGTATAATCATAGTTCTATCACTGACCTGTTAATTAACTATCTAGCTGTCTACCTATCAATCATACAAACAATGCATGTTTATGATAGAACCTTTAGAAATACAGAGCAGTACAGAAGGGATTTATTTAAATCGCCTGTAACTCATTTATCTAAAAATCTGAATTTTTCCTCAAGAGAGCAGCTGCTGTTTAAAAAGACTCGAGGCTAAGGAGACAAAACAACTCTGTGTGATCTTAGATTAAACCCTAAATTAGAAAAAATGATATTTCTGGGACAACTGGCAAAATTTGAACAAGATGATAGATTAGTTAATAGTTACAAAACAATGTTAATTTCTTATTTTTGATGATTGTACTAAAGTTATGTAAAATTTTAACATTTGGGGAAGCCGAGTAAAAGATATATTGTATTTCAATGTACTACTTTTACCACCTTTTTAAGTCAAATTATTTCAAAATGAAAAGATTAAAAAACCCTTTCAAAAATAAAGTACAGAAAGTCAGTTTTGACTTCTCCATGTACATATCTTAAACTAAGTTTAAGTAAATGTATAGATTAAAAAGGCACATCTCAAAATGTTTGTACTGAGCTACTTTTTACAAACTAGAAATAATATTATATTTCACATTTGATAGTTTTTTTGTATATTCTTTAAAATGGCTGAATCTTTCATTATCTCATAAATCCATCTGTTCAGTTACCAAACCAGCTATCTATCCATCCATCAGTTAAGCAAGGCACTTAGTAAATTAGCGCCATGACTAAAGCACTAGGATTCATAAAAGGACAGAAAACAGTTTCCTGGGCCTTAAGGGGTTCACATTCTGAGAAAACTATCTGTGAAGGAATACAAAATATAATAAATGTTGAATTAAGTGTGTTAGTAAACTCCAATGGAAGTGCAAGTAAGAGAGCAATATGTCATTCACGGGACTATGCAGCAGAAGTGATTTTGCCGTTTGCAGCTCCCCACTGATGTGGGGCACATGAGAGGGGCACACGGGTCCTTCCAAATGAGAGAATAAGCAGACTCTTAATAATCACGCAGATGGTGGTGGGTGATTGTGTTTCAGAATGGAAGAACAGCATTAGCAAAAGCATATGAGAGGTCCTGGCATGTTAGAAACTAGGCCATCTGGTGTGGTCCGAGCACTGAACAAAGGGGTTGCCAATAGACTGGAAAGGAACTTGATTGCCAGGCTGAGGAATTTGGAGCTTACCTTCTTGGGAGGTTATCTGTAATTTTGGATTGAGACATGAAGAGTATTACAATGTTAGAAAGAATATTCCTTGGCATCTGTGTGAAGGATTTTTGTTGACTGAATTAATATTTTAAAAGTAATGGAGTTGTTTCTCTTTACATCTCTTTACAACTATTTTGTTAAAAATATTTACATTCAATTAGAAAATAAAATTACCAATGTAACTCAGTAAAGATTAAATCATAAAAATTATAATTAGTAGTTAATAGTTACAAGTATTAAACATTTACTATGCACTAAACCTTTTTAAGAACTGTATTTAAAATAACTTATTTAATGAAGTACTATTATTAGCTGAATTTTATTGATGAAGAAACCAAAACCTATAAAGGTAAATGACCTCAAAGTCAAACATTTACTGAGTAATAGTGCTGAAATAAGAGCCTAAATATTCTCTTTCTCAAAGCCTATATTTAAAAAAAGCTTGCTGCTTATTTATTTTTATATTTTAAGGTATATAGTTACTTTTATGAATGTAGGCCCTATTATTACTAATTACCCTCTCAAAAATGTATCCTGTAATTAGTAATTGCCAACCCAAGCTACTGGGAGATTCAGTATTATGAATCTGCCAAATACTCTCTCTGTATACCCAAGTCTGTTTAGTAAAATTTAGAACTGTGATTCTCCAGTTTTAATGTGCCCCAAAATGTCAAGGGCTTCTTTTGGGGGAGGGGGCGGTTCAAGTTGAATATTTTACTAACATGCTAGTTTTCTTTGTATTTTGTGTGCACACACACACTCAGAATGATCTGCTTGAGCAGGTTGGGGGGTTGGGGAAACTATATATGCCTAAGGAGAAAATGAAAAATTTTAAAATTTCTGTAGGTTTTCATTATTGTAGGCAATTATGCCCACATCACTTACAAAGCTATGTCAAGGGACTTTCGAAATGTAGGATCCTAGACCTCAACAGCCCTAGAGATCCCTGTTCAATCAATAGGCTTAACATGTATGTGTAGGGAACATAAATATGCATTTTACAAAGCATTTGTAGTGGCTCATGAACAAGGTACTCAGATCTCGAGTAACTGTACGCTCCGAGTTGCCTGCAGTCCTCTCAGTTTATGACTAACTTCTTGTGATAACTCGTGTAAACACTACTTTTACTCTCAAAATCATCCTGATTTGGAAAATAAATGACATTCGTATCATACTTTCATAAGCGCTATACTGTTTTCAAGGTTTTGACTGCATATAAACTCCTTACTATGGAAATGTGACATCTGACTCATTTAAAGAAAATGGGAGGTAATTTTCAAGTCCTTCTCCACTGTTAAGAAAAATACATCTGTCAGGCTGTTCTCTGTTTCAGTGTCTTTGGTTATATTTTGCTTGTTTGTTTGTTTTGTTGATTAGGTTGACCAGAAGGGAGAGGGGAGGGAATTTCCGGGGAAAAAGGGAAGGGTTTGCAGGAACAAGTATAAAGGACACATGGACAAAAACAAGGTGGGGGGGATGGAAATGGGAGGGAGACGGGGAGGGCTGGGGGGTGGGCTGGGATAGGAGTAAATGGCAGAAAGCTGTACTTGAACAACAATTAAAATAAAAATAAATGGCGGAAAAATACATCTGTATGAACGATGACACTTTGTCTAGATCAATGTGTCATTTTATCATTCCACCCTCTCACAAGACCAACCGTATGGCCTTGGAAGATCCTACTGAAATAGCCACGGAACTTCCCAACTCATCACCGTCCTTGAAAGACAGCCTCTAGTCACAGAGAAGTGCCCGTGACCGAGACGCACGTACCTGAGGGCCTCCTTGGCTCACAGCCTCTGCAATGAGAAAACAGACGCTGATTAATCACAGCACCTCGGAAGAATTCCAGAAGATAACAGTTAGCCGTGCCTTTAGAAATCTTCCATGACAGCTGTCTTGCTTTATGGATTAAGAACTGAGGCCCAGAGAAGAGAAGTTACACTCACCTTGGGCACTACATGCCTGGGCCAGAGGACAAGTTTCCAATGACCAGGGCGGAGTACTCTCCGCCACAATTGCTCTGGATGATTTTTGTGACTTTTATCCAACACGTTGTGTTTTTTTTGTATAATGTTTACCTTGAAACTAGGCTATACCTGAACAAAAGAAGGCAAATTGTGGACCTCTTCTTTGTCAAGGAGACCTATATTTCACCAGAAAGAATTTGAAATTCCAAAATCTAGAGCCATTAGATTAAAGGATACTAAAAACAACTGGCAAAAAAAGGCAACAATATAATAATATAACACAAAATATTTTTGAGAGCATTTGAAAAAGATCATATGATTTATCACCATTCCTGCTAACACTAACAATATCTAGCATTTACATGCAAGATTTTTATATTTTAAGCACTGTGTTAAATTTCATTTACATTAGGTTGAACATTTTTGTTTTAAGGTAAGGAAATTGAGCTCTTGGGTAGCTTGTCTAAGGACATTCACCTTGTAAGTGGCAGAGCCAGGAAGCAAACCTCGGTCTTTTAGATTCTCAAGCCAATGTACTTTAAAAGAAAAGACAAAAAAAAAAAAACTTCTATTGAAAGAAGTCTTAGAGCACATAACCTTCACAGTCTATTTTCATGCAATGAAACTGAACCCAGAGGAAGGGCGTGAGTTGCTCAACATTAGAGAAAATGACAGCAGCAGAATGAGGATTAGAGGTCAAATCTTAACATCATCTTCCCAGGTACTTTCTACTTTTTCTATCTATTATCTATCTATCTATCTATCTATCTATCTATCTATCTATCTATCTAACTATCTATCATCTATCCATCATCTATCATCTCTTTATTCTCCTTACTTAGAGGTAAGTAAGTATGACTCAGCTTTCAGTAAAATGAAAGCATCCCAGAAAAATTCCAGCATTGAAGCTCGTTAGATAAGAATTTCTTGAAGGTGACTTTAAATGAGAAAATCCAATTTCAATATAAACCGGTTCCTTGAAAAATGAAACTTATTTGTTACCATATGCTGTTACTTGTGGTCTGCTGAGGCAAGCACAGAAGTTCTCAGCTGCTTGGCCTGGAAGTGCTGGATTAGCCACTCGGGGCCTATGTGACCCAGAAAAGGCCCTCTCATCCTATGAGATGGAATGTTGTCTTTACAATTTGATAAAACTAGCCCTGACGTAGTATTATAGTGATAATTAAAGTAGCTAATTCTAAAAAATGTGGTGGGCAGCCACCATCATTAACTATCCTTATTTATCATCATTACAATCCTCATTGTCATAGTCATCATCATCATCATCATCATCATCATCAGAAACAACAGCTCACAATGACTGCTGACACTGAGCCGTCTGGCCCAGAATTTCGTTTCACATGTATGCATTGTACTCACCAGCACAGAGGAACAAATAGGCCATGCTAACCAAAAGCAGAAGGCTGCCTGACGGTTTCATGATCAATGAGGTCTGTGAGGTCTGTAGGGAATGTGTCAATAGGGTGCAACCCTGTGGATGTTTTACAGGCTGTATTTATAGGTGGATCCATATGCGTGCATCTAAGTACCTATACATTTGGAAGCCAGCCACATTCTCCGCCCTCATTGTGTAACCTATTTCCCCAGCGATTGGAGACACAGCTTATTTCATGTCTTTTCCGTACAGTCAGAAACAATGGTCAAATGTGACGTTTGGGCAGAATGAAATGAGTTACATGTAACACACCCAGAATTTGCTCTCATCAGCATGTGGCGATAATTACAATCAAGTCATTTTCTTTCAATTAGTTTGTTTTGGACCTTCCCCCAGCGAAGCCTTGGGGCCAGACAGCTTTCATCTGGCACTGACTTGTAGGATGGTGTATACAATTTGTGCGCAACATTTATAGTGTTTGGTGTCATGGCTCCAGGAAAATAAAAATGCTCATGTGAGGGTTTTTGAGGTGAGGAATTTATTAGACAGGCTAAGAGCACAATCCTAATGGTCACTGAATTAAAAATTCTAGATATTCAAGGTGAATGTGAAGCATGGGGTGCGGGCATCTGTTTTCTTCAACCCTTTGTTAATGGGCAGTATATGCACGATGGTTACTAAGTAACATTTTTATTTGAACAAGTCTCTCACAGGTGGATTTTAGTCATTGTGCATAAATGCCATCCACACTTGCCTTCTTTTCCTTTCTCAAATACGCCATGTACTTAGTCCTCACCTTAGGACTCTAGCTCTTACAATTTCCTCTACTGAGAATACTCCTGACCCAGAAACTAGAATGGTTAGTTCCTTCTTTCTAGAACTAGAAGTCACCTGCTCAGTGAAGATTTCTCTGACAATTCCAAATACCTTCACCCCAAATCAGATCAATATAACTCATTGTTTTATTAGTGCTTTGTGATCTCTAAAATGATCCCTGTTAACTAATTATTTACTTGTGTATTTTCCCACCACCAAACAAATACACATGCACACATAGTCACCATACATGTGCACACATACAGACTGGAATATAAACTCATGGATCTTTCCCACTACTATGTCTTCATGCCCAGAACACCATCTTGCACGTAGAAGTGCATAGATATCATTCTCACTTTCCAAAGGCTAACCAATAAAAATTCCTTCCTTCCTTCAAAACTAATCATTGAACTCCAATTATTTTAAGTATCACTAGATGCTGAAGATGTGGTGACAACAAAGACAGATCCAGAGAGCTTACCTTCTTCATTCTTAGACACTTGCTGGGTGGGACCTACTGATTCAGGAACTTAATCAGGATCTGGAAATTTAAAGCTGAATGAGCGAAGCTCACAGGCAAATGGAGAAAATGTGTGTAACTTAGGGGAGCACAGAGAACACGGTTGTCTGAATAGAGGGGTGGAATGGCAGAGAGGAGGTGGCCATGACTATGAGTAGGAGAGGATCTGGCCCTCAGAGACAATAGAAAGTCAGAGACACATAGGTGGCAGCCAGCATCCTGAGAATAAGCAACAGTATGGAAGAAGGGAAGCAAATAAGAACTGAGTCCTATTTTGAAAAATCAGAGTAATGGTTAGATTCAAATGCAGAGAAAGGCTTTAAAGATAAAAGAGTTTTACAGGCTATGTTAAGGATTATCCTATTTTTTGTACTTAGGGTCCATCAAGATCTCTGGATGTATTGGTTTATAGTTTTTATCAAATTTAGAAATTTTATAAGTATTATTTCTTCAAAATGTTTTAATTACCTCATTGCCCTTTCCCCAAGCTGCATGAAGTTGTCCTACGGCTTACTGACGCTCTCTCCAGTGTTTTTTCAGGTGTTCTTTTTCTCCTCTTCATTTTATTTTTACTAGTTTCTAATGCTGTTTACGGTTTTTTTGTCTTTTCTTTCTCAATTGCTAACCTGCTGTTACTACTATATGGTATATTTTATGTCTCATTTCTTTTACATATATAATAAACAGATGAAAGATACATTTTTATTAACATGTTCTATCTTTCCTTTACCTTCTTGAAAATAAGGAGTAACTTATTGAGAGTCTCAACTACAATTATATCATTTATGTCATTTCTGGATTTGTTTATATGATTAATGTATTTCTGGATTTAGGGTCTTTTTTTGTTTGCTTCTTTGAATAACAGACATTGTAAATTTTAATTTTTTTTGTACACTGGATATTTTTCTGTTTCTGTAAATATTTTTTATCTCTGTCTTTGGATGTAGATAAATTACCTGGAAACAGGAGACAGGGATGAACAGATTTTATATACATATGTATAGACACATACCCATACATATACATTTATATATTCATACATACATATATACATATAAATCTATACATATACCTAGGCACACACACATGTGCATACACATAGAAATCTATAAATATAATGTATATATATCTGTGTATGTATAGATTTATAGTTTTTATCAAATTTAGAAATTTTATAACTATTGTTTGTTAATATTTTTAAATAGTGAAGTCTGTTAGATATACAGTAAAGTACAAACAGCAAAGAACAAACACCCAGATGGTCACCACTCTTATTTACTAGAAGTTAATATTTCTTCAAATATTTTCACTATGTGTTTACATAAATAAATTTTTTTAAATTCTAAAGGAGACATGGGTATAAAAAGGTTAGATGTAGTTCATGAACACCATGTTGAAAGAGAAGAACCAGGCTGGAAGATTGACACACTTCAGTCAAGACTTACTGTGGGATCAGCCATAGAAACTGTGCGATGCTGGCAAAGGAAGAACAGAAACTGCACACACAGATACGCTGAACTGACCTTTGATGAGCGGGAAAGGAGACTCAATGGAGGAAGCAGTCTTTTCAGTGAAAGATACCGGACCCACCAGAGTTCCATATGCAAATAAACAAATAAAATGCATCCTAGAACTAAATGTAAAATGTGAAACTACAAAATTGCTGAGAGATGACATAGGAGAAAGTGTAGATAACTTTAGTTTTGGTGATGACTTTTTTAGGCATACCACCAAGGCATCATCTATAAAAAAAATTGAGAAGTTGGACTTCAGTAAAATTTTTGCTCTCTCAAGAAAATGAGGTGAGCTGCCGAATGAAAGAAGGTATTTGCCAAAGACATAGATGCCCAAGAACTGTCATCCAAATATACAAAACAAAACAAAACTCTTAAAATTTAACAGTAAGAAAGCAAAGGATTAAGCTTAAAAATGAGAAAAAAGATCTTAACTTTTACCGCACCAAAGAAAACATACAGAAAGTAAATAAACACAGGAAAAGGTGCTCAACATCATATACCCTTAGGGAATTGCAAATTGAAACAATGAGTTTTCACTACACACTTATTAGAATGACTGAAATCCAAAACACTGACAACAGCAAATGCTGACAAGGATCTGCAGCAGTCACAAAAACACAAGCAAGAAATTTAAATGCATCTTTTTAACTGAAAGAAGCCTAATCTGTTAAGGTTACTGCTGTATTGTGATTTATTCTACGCATTTGGTCTTCATTCAAGGTTCTTATCTCACTGCCTCAAAACCCTTAGAATTTCTGTGCTGGACACAATAAAGGACATTAAAGGACAATAAAGGACATTGACATTTGTTATGTCAATGTGGTAACTGGTGGCAAATACCTAAGCCTGGAAGAGGGGTGGCTGGTTGCCAGAGAAACCAACCATATGATAGGTACTTTTTAGTCCCACCCACACTCCTGACCCCTGGGGAAGAAAGAGGAGATGGAGATTGAATCAGTCACCAACGGCCAATGATTTTTATCAATCACACCTATGTAACGAAGCCTCCATAAAAATCCAAAAGGCTGGGGGTCAAAGAGCTTCAGGATTGGTGACCCTGTGGAGATTTGGGGAGAGGGGTGCCCCTGGAGAGGACAAGGGAGCTCTGTGCTTTTCCCATATGCCTTGCCCTGGACATCTCTTCCCTCTGGCTCTTCCTGAGTTACACCTTTTTATGATAAACTGGTAGTCTAGTAAGTAAAATGTTACTCTGAGCCATTCTTGCAAATTAATCAAGCTCAAAGAGGGAATCATGGAAATCCCTGATCTGTAGCCAGTGGTCAGAAACACAGGTAACAACCTGGACTTGGGAATGGCATCTGAAATAGAGGGGTAGGGACCAGTGTTATATGACTGAACCCTTAACCTGTGGAATTAGAATCTATCTCCAGGTAGACACTGTCAGAATTGAGTTGAATTTTAGGAAAACCAGCTGGTATTAGAGAATTGCTAGGTGGTATGGAGGAAATCTACCCCCTCACATTGAAATTGGCATCTAAGAACCATAAAGAGCTACACGCTGTATGATTTCAATTAAGTGACATACAGGGAAAGGAAAAACTATAGAGACAGTAAAAAGATCAGTGATCATCAGAAGTTCAAGGGGAGAGAGGAATGAATAGGCAGAACACAGGTGATTTCTGGGGCTGTGAAACTATTCTGTGTGATGCTGTGATAGCAGATACATGTTAATACATTAATCAAACCCCAGAGAATGTACAACACAAAGAGTAAACCTTATATTAAACTACAGACTTTGGTTAATAATGATGTGTCAATGTTGATTCTTTAATTTTAACAAATGCACCTCTCTGGTGGGGGATGTTGATGGTGAGTAGGACGGGAGGGTATATTTAGGAGCTCTCTGTACTTCCTGCTCTTTTTGCTATAAACTTAAAAGGGCTCTAAAAATAAAGTCTCTTAATTTGAAAGAAGATAAATTATGCCAGAAACTAAAGACAATACTAAAAATACTTAGAAGCTCCAGTTCATTCTCAGTAAGGCTACTTCCTTTTTTCAGAGCTGTTTCCCTATAACTGGAAGATATTTTGCTTCGAGAGTATTATTATTAAAAGCATACTTCCTGAAAGGCACACAGCACAAGCACTTCACAGTATGCATAGAAATTTAAACACATTCCATTCATTCACTTTTCCTAAAATTAGATCTTTGAAGTCTTACCATTATTGCACCTGTGACACTATAGGGGCTTAATGTGTGTGATTTAACCTGAAATTGCTCATAGGACCCAAACCACAGAAATCTGTCCAAATCCATTTCCTTCCAAGGACTCAGCGTCCCTGGAGAAAATAGACTGGCAGACTGTTGGTAGTACAGATGTACCAAGAGCACAGACAGAGCGATTTCTGCTACAGATAGGGTTGCTGATGAGGACAGAGGTTGCTAAGGCCCCCACTGAGGAGGTGACATTTGAGCTAGAGGAGCAACCGAGGAAATCCATGAAAAAGAATGATTCTTCTCTTTTGCCATCTTTTTGTTTGTTAGTCTACTAGTCTACACATTTCTATCAAGCAGAGCTTCCTCCTCACTGTGTTTCTGCAACATCACACTTCTCCTCTAGGCAGCATGGTACAAGTGTCCTTCAAATCAGGCATGTGAAGAGCTTCTGAGAAAGGAGAAGCAACGCTCTTCCCAGATTCTAGGATCTGGGCACAAAAAAGCTTGGTGTCCTTAGAGAGGCTGGGAATGCAATCGCAAGCAGTGATGTGTCCATGAGATTCTGCTGGTTTCACTTACATAAAAGTGTATGAAGGTTTTCAGTAAGTCCCAGAAATGAACCTGTAATTAGTTATGACGCCTGTAGGAGGGACGGACTCAGTTCCTCTTGAAATCATGGGCAAGGAAATAGGAAAGAATTTTATGGTGTCTGCGTAAGTCTATAAAACTATTTTGAAAGCATTGTGCATCTAACAAAATTACTACCACAAAAATGAGTTGGTTTTTATTGGGTGAGCAGTTTTCTGCACAATGAGAACCTGAGGATGGTGCTTGGTAAGTCCAGCTATTCATATGGAGAGTAATAGTTCAGATTAAGCAGCACTGTTGCTCTGACCTGAGACTTGTGTGATACCTTCTCCCACCACCACTTCCCTTTCTCAGCAGATGATCTTACATACTTTTTCTTATACTTTTTCAATACTGTGTTACTAACTATAGTCACCATGCTGTACAATAGATCCTCAGAACATATTGATCTTATCATTATAATCCTATGATTGAAGCTTGTACCCTTTGACTAACATCCTCTCCTTCCCCCCAACCCCCTTCCCCAGCTCCTGGTAACTGATATACTGCTCTTGGTTCTATGAGTTCAACTTTTTTACATTCCACACAAGTGAGAACATATAAGTGCCTTTCTGTGTCTGGTTATAACATTTAGCATTATGTCTTCTAGGTTCACCCATGTTTTCACAAATACCCAGATTTCCTCCTTTTTATGGGTGAATAATAGTCTACTATACATATTTTTAAAGCAATTAAATAAGTAGGCCATTAGACTAAGGTGACTCTATTGCCTTTGTAGCCTATGTAGTAAGCAGACCCAAAACTAAGCCTGAGTCCATGTACCCAAATCCAAGAAAACAAAACGTAAGAAAACACAATCACGAACAGCCAACTAGGCTTTCCTAAATAAGACAACCACTTAAGCTATGGCCAATCAAATATATATATATATATATATATGTATATATATATATATATATGTATATATATTTGCTTTTTCTCCAGGTTTTCTTTATAGAAGCATTTCCTGTAACTTCAGTTGACACTCCTAACAGTTTTCCTCTCAGAGCTGGGTGATTTGAATACATGTTTTCCCAAATAAACTCTTATGAACTTAATGTGCCTCAGTTTATTTCTTAATAGTACATATCAAAATATTTTTATTCATCTGCCAATGAACATTTAGGTAGTTTCCGTATTTTGGCTACTACGAATTGTGCTGCAGTGAATGTGGGAGCACAGCTCTCTCTTTGAGATCCAGACCCTGTTTCCTTTGGACACACACCTAGAGTGGGATTGCTGGACTACATGGTGTCACTGTGTTTAATTTTTTGGAGAATTTCCATACAGTTTTCCATTATGGCTATCCTAATGTACAACCCCATAGTGACAAGGGCTCCCTTTTCTCTACTTTTTTTTATCAACATTTGTTATCTTTTGAATTTTTAATGGTAGCCATTCTAACAGGTGTGAGGTAATTCTGGGATTCTGAGTTCCCTTTTCTTAATGCTTAGAGATGTTGGGAAACTCTTATGTCAGTCGTTTGTACGGCTTCTTTGGGAAAACATCCATTTGGTTCCTCTACCCATTTTTTAATCAAACAAAATTTTTTAGTTGTATGAGCTACTTATATACTTTGGATATTAACCCCGTGTTACATACATGTTTTACAAATATTTTCTCCAGTCCATAGGTTGCTTTTTAATTTTGTTGGTTATTTCTTTTGCCATGTAGAAGCTTTTTAGTGTGATGTAGTTCCACTTGCTTAGTTTTGATTTTGTTGTTTATGTTTTTGGTGTCAAAATCATTGCCAAGGCCAATATCAATGGGCTTTTCCCATATGTTTTCTTACAGGAGTTTTACAACTTCAGGTTTTATGTTTGAAGCTTTAATCCATTTCAAGTTGATTTTTGTGTATGCTGTAAGATAAAGGTCTAATTTCATTCTCTTGCATGTGGAGATCCAGTTTTCCCAACACCATTTATTGAAGAGACTAACTTTTCCCATTATATATTCTTGACACCTTTGTAGAAGATTAGTTGACCATATATATGTGTGAGTTTATTTTTGAGTTCTCTGTTCTGTTCCATTGGCCTATGTGTCCATTTCTATGTTAATGCCATGTTACTTTGATTACTATCACTTTATAATATAATTTGAAATCAGATAATGTGTCACAGTCAGCTTTGTTCTTTCTCAAGATTGCCTTAGTTACTAAGGGTTGTTTTTCATTTCATATGAATTTTAGGATTGTTTCCCTATTTCTGTGGAAAATGACATTGGAATTTTGAGAGTTTTTGTACTGAATCTGTAGAACAGTTTAGGTAGTCTGGACATTTCAACAATATTAATTCTTCTAACTCAGGAACACAGAATATATTTACATTTATATGTATTTTCAACTTCTTTCATCAAAGCTTTAACAAGAGAGAAGTTCACTATAAAATAATAAAGGGATTAATTCATCAAAAGGATATATATTATAAACATACAGGATGGGGCAAAAGTAGGCTTACAGTTGTTCATATGTAAAATAACATAATAAATAATAAATAATAATACAAGAATAAACCCTATTTTCACATACTCACAACTGTAAACCTACATTTCCCCTACCCTGTATATATACCTAACATTGAATCATCTGAATATATAAAGCAAATATTAATAAAATTTTAGAGAAAAATAGACCACAATATAATAGCAGTAGGCACTCAATATCCCACCTTCAACAGTGGATAGATCATCCAGACAGAAATGCAATAGGAAAACATTGGATTTGAACTACACTTTAGGCCAGATGGACCTAACAGATGGACCAGAGGGAACAGAACATTTTATCTGACAGCACAGAACACACATTCTTCTCAAGTGCACAGTAAACATTCTCTAGAATAGATCATGTATTAGACCAAAAAATAAGTTGTAACAAATTTAAGGAAATTATCATTTCAAGAATCTTTTCCAATCAAAATGGTATGGAACTAGAAATTAATAACAGGAGGAAAACTGGAAAACATCCAAATATGTAGAAATTAAACAACACATTCCCAAAACCCAGTGGGTCAAAGGAGGAAATCAAAAGGGAAGTTAAAAAACAACTTGAGCTGTGACTGGTGTGGCTCAGCTGGGCATCATCCCACAAACCAAACGGTTGCCAGTTAGATTCCTGGTCAGAGCACAGGCCTGGGTTGTGGTTTTGGTCCCTGGTCAGGCCGCATACGAGAGGCAACCGATTGATGTTTCTCTCTCATATCTATGTTTCTCTCCCTCTGTTTCCCCCTCCCCTCTCCTCCCTCTCAACAACAACAACAACAACAACAACAACAATAAACAACTTGAGACAAATGGGAATGGACACAACACACCAGAACTTATGGATGGTACTTTATTATGTGTGTTCTTTTAGTGTACACATCCTGTCATTCTGACAGGTAATAACTGCAGGGAGCCAAAGTGAGTCACACAATGATACCCTTTTCTTATTAGGTTAGGTCTAAATTTTTTCAAACAAAAGCTGGAGAAATCTGTTGTATATACTTTCTCTGAACTCAAACTGCAGGACTGAAATGACCCAAAATTCTGTAAAGTCACAGATACCAGCTCTGGGGAAGACAGAAAGAAAGGCAAAGAAAGAAAACATCTCACTAAATGCCTAGTTCAAGTTAATAGTTCCTTTGAACCAGGCCTTTTTAAGCTAAAGCTGTTGCCCCATCACAAAATTAACATAATTGCTCACATATTAACAATTATGATGGATAAATGTCACCTTTTTATATATTTGCCCAAGTATTGTTGAATTATGAATACCTTTATTTCAGATGTATCTAATTATATAGGATTAATCTTTCCAATGCAACACATATCAAAATTACTCAAATTACTATGATTATGTGATAGAAAGTCTAGAAATTTGGAATTGATATAACTCTCTTGAGTAAACTGAGACTCTGCAACTCACTGGCTATAAAATCATGGACAAATAATTTATATCTCTCTACCTCAGGCTCCTCTTTTATGAAATGGGGATTCAACTTCATTGCTATTGCTCAGTTTAAATGTGATCATGTTTATGTGCTTATCCCAGGAAACATGTGAAGTCCTTGGTAAATACATTGGCTAAACTTATTCATGGTGGCTCATTTCCGTTTTTATCTTAGTTACTATTTTCTCTGGTCTTTTACCCCCTATTGTTCCCCTTGTCGTTTTACAATGTGTTTGTGTGGTACATATGTCTGTGTAAACCATCTCAAGAAACCTTCACAAAAGCCTGCAGACAAGCCCCCTTTCCTCTTTAATCATTGACACAACATGTCATTTGCACAATGAATTTAGCTGCCAAAAAACAATGAAAGAAGAATAGCTGGGAAAGATGTAACTTAGCAACAGTTGGCATGGAAAGAAAAACACATGGAGATAGTTACTGGTTATAAGTTTGGTATGACACCATCTCAACAGTGTTCTTTTTGCTATCTGGAGGCATGCTGATAGATAGGGGTGTTCAGGTCAGATACTTTTTTTGTTTTTTTGCTTTGAAGAGAAGAGTACAAACCATACTTGAAACAGTGTGTTCTGTCCTGGATTTTACAGTAATGACAAACAAAAAAATGAAATTCTGAATATTTGTTCCTCTTAGTTGAGTCTGTGTTTTATTAATTATAAAAAATTTTTAATAAAAAATTTTAAACATCCAGCAATGCTAAAATAATTTTATAGCGAACCCCTATAAATCCACCACCTAGATTATACCATTAGTTTGAACATATTTGTGTTTTAATGTACCTATCCATGTATCCGTTAATCTATCTTTGATGAAATTTAAAGTAAACTGCAGATATCAGTACCCTTTTCTCTAAAAACTTCACTATGTATGTTCTATTTAAGACTACACTATATGTTTACATTCTTTCCTTTTGATGAAAAGTTTGCAAACTATGACACCCACAAATCTTAAGTGTTTTCACTGAATTTAACAAATGTATACATCTCTGAGCCAAAATGACTATATTTTGACTGTTGATTTTTTATATGTGACTTGCCTCTTCTTTCTAACAAATACAAGATTTCTGGTCTTCTGTGGTTTATCATTCATAAGCTTCCCTTTAATCCCCAAAGAATAGCTTAGAACTAGACGAGATAGTATTTTGATCGTTTGCTCAGTGAGAACACTTGACATGAGCCATGGAATAAATGGTCATCTTAGGATGTGGGTGAGAGATTTGTAGGAGAGAGAAAGGACAGGCAAAGTGGCTGTGAGTGGCCCGGAGGCATTGCAGGCAGCCAGGGCAGAGTGATGGAAATGCACTTTCTGTGTGGACAGCCCACAAGAACCTGGCCTGGCTGGAGGCGACAGTTCCCACCAGAGAGAGGAAGGGGAGGTCACGCAGAGGGGCAACGCTTTTAAAGATGGGTGATGGCGCACTCATCCAACTTTACGCTGTTCTCCACATATTTATGTTAGTGGTAGCTAAATTACTTCGTAAGTGGAAACTAAAAGGGAGAAAAGTGTTTAATTTCTCAGGTAAGCAGGAAATTTCATATACAGTGGTCCCCCTTTATTCAGTTGTGCTTTTCATAGTGTCAGTTATTGTAGTCCAAAAATATTAAATGGAAAATTCCAGAAACAAACAATTCCTAAGTTTTAAATACCTCACTCTTCTGAGTACGGTGTTGAAATCTCATGCTGTCCTACTTCCTCCCACCCGGTTTGTGAATCATCCCTTTGTCCACTAATGGGTGGGGACACTGTATATGCTCCCCACCCACTAGTCACTCAGGAGCCATCTCAGTCATCAGATCGACTGTTGGCATACCTCAGTGCTTGTTGTACAAGCAACCCTTATTTTACTTCCTAATGGCCCCAAAGTGTGAGAGTAATTTAAACTTTATCATAAGTATCTTTGTATAGGTATCTTTGTATAGGTATATATAGTATATATAATATACTCCTTGTGGTTTCAGGCATCTGTTGGAGGTGGTCTTGAAATGTATGCCCTGAAGATAAAGGGGCAGTACAGTAAAAGGGACAGAAAAAGCACTCGATGAGAAATTTTTTTAAATGTTAACAGAATATAGACATTTTTAAAGCAGATAGATTTTTTATTGCTGTTCTATTATAGTTGTCACAATTTTCCCCCCTTGCTCTCCCCTGCCTTGCACACCTCCGACTCCCACAGTTAATCCCCACTGTGTTGTCCATGTCTATGTGTCATTTGTACCTGTTCCTTGACTAGACCCTTCCTCTACTTTCCCTCCATATCCCATTCCCCCATCCCCTCTGGTCACTGTCAGTCTGTTCCTTGTTTCCATGCCTCGGGTTCTATTTTGCTCATTTGTTTGTTTTGTTCATTAGGTTCCTCTTAGAGGTGAGACCATACGTTATATTCAAAGTAGAGGATAGATTTTTTTAAAAGCAGAAATAAGATCTAAATATTTATAATTAACACATTTTGCTCATCAGAATAGAAGCAAAAATTTTACCAGTGACTACAAAGCTTTCCATAGTTTGCATTAATGTTTCTCTGAACCTGCCACCCATTACTTGGCCACTCACTAGCACCTCTTCAGTCACATTGCTTCCCCGCTGAACCTTGAACAAAGAGGAATGCTCCAGATTGAAGGACTGTGTTCTAGTTTCACTTTTTGCTCTTCCCTAGGATATTGGCTCAGCTAACTCCTTTATTTCCACTTCTTCCCAATAAGAACTCTTCTAATTACCTGACTTAGTACTGCAATTGGCCATCATCTTCCCAAACATTACTATGTCATGTACTTGCTTATTGTTTTTGTCTATTTCTCCCTGCTGGTATGTAAATTCTATTAAGAACAGGATTTTTAGTTCTTTTCATCCCTAACTGTAACTGTGTCCAAGTGCCCACCTGCCACAGAGTAGGTGCCCCGCCGATGCTTGTCGATGGTCATTACCTAGTGAATGCACCTAGGGATGTCTTGTATGAGCTCACCGTGGAATGTGTTATCAGTACATGCATACTCTGCACGAAGAAAGTGCTCAAAGGGAGACTTCTCCCCAGACTTCTATCTGGGTGACTCAGAATAAGGCATTTATATATCTGGATTGTCTTCAGAAGATTGGGCCAGCTACATGGAGACTGAGTGGGTTATTGAAAGAGCTGTGTTGAGACCTTGATTCTTCTACCATCTGGAGCATTTTTCTTTGGCCATTAACTGATTAAACTTTCTCTGGGCCTTAACAATTCATTACATTTTATCCACTTCTCTCATTCCATGATTAAGATCAATGAGCTGTTTTCTTTAAATGTACAAACTTTTATAGACTTTGCCTCCATTCACCATTGACCGGATAGTCACTATGTATTGAATAATTGAATATTTATTCACTTCTTCCTGTCTGCTAGACTCTATGATATTGCTGGGAAAACAAATAATGTATGTGTTCACACAGTATATAGTCTCAATCCACCTTTTCATGGAGATGAAAAACTACAGTCCAAAAAAGATCAATGTTTCATTTTATATAAAATATTGTCCCCCAAATTGGGGAGAATCAATATTACCTCACCTAAGCCTTAAATAATAGATATTATAATAAAAAATTCCTCATTAGCCACATGGAAATTCCAAGAATAGAGATGGGAAGGGATTTTCCCAAGATCCCACAGTGACTTCAGGGTTCATTTGGATCAGAAAAACAGGTCTGTTTACCCGGGTTAATGTCGGGACAATTATCCCACATTGTATCTGTATGTTTTCTTGATCTCAAAGTAAACACACAGGCCAGGCTTCTGCAGAATTTATTTTATTGTTAAGAAAATCAGGGGAATAGATATATATTGGACTCCCCGTGACCCAGGCAAAGCAGAAGGTGTGTTTTTGTAAATTTAAGAGATCTGCCAGAGAAAAATAAAAGCAGAAGCAAGAAAAGAAGGATGAGAGAGCTGGGAAGCCAGCACGGAACCCTGGCTCTCATTCAGCATTTTCCATGATGCTTTAGGTTGATCTTCCCTCCACTTTTCCTATAAAAGAAAAAGACAAAACATGCTTAGCACAATATCATCTGTGTTCACTGCAGAGGATGGACAAGGGTCTGACCATGTCATCATCTACGCAATCATTGGATTGTACAGGTATTCATGTCAGCGATCTGGCAGATGTCAACTAAATTCACTCAGAGATGACATCTGTCCTAATAACAGAAAGCATGATTCTTAAACAAACTAATTTAGTAAGTTTTAGACCTTTTGATTTCATGATTATTTCTCTGGGAGTAAATATACATACAACTGAAAAAGGTAAAAGTGACTAAAGGAATACTGGCAAAGAGACTATAGTGTCACAATTCTGGCTAGTAGATGTAAGAAGTAAACGGAACACTCAGGCACCTGGTATTTTATGGCAGACTGTATATTTAAGCCTTCTTAGTAATGGGTGTTCACCATATCAAATCTCAACTTACCCCATGGCCCTTATCCTGAGAAAAGTTTGGTGTAAATTAATCAGATATGCTGTGTGTAAATGCAGAAATAGTTACTGTGTATTGATTCAATATTTATTCATTTAATTCTATGTGCTTAGCTCTGTTATTATTGATAAAGAGTTATATAACCCCTGTGCTTAGAAATTTTACAGCAAAGTTGAGAGAAATTAAGACATTCATAGAAGAAACTCTGATATAAGAAAAGGATGACAGGGGTAAGGAAATGAGGTTACTTTTAAAGAGGGTTATAATTTCCTGGAGTTTGGAGCAATCAGACTAAAAAATTGCTTATTTGAATAGGTTTTTATTAATTATAAAATGTGCCCCATCTGGAAGCTGAGTCTATTGGCTAAAATCTAGAGCACCTGTTCTGGTTCTTATTAACACATAAATTCATTAAATATTGGCCCTTGATAGAATCTTCCTTGCACCCTGTCTGTAAAGTTTGAGTAGTCTAAATGATAAAGGATGATCCTGTCCTCTGTTCTTTGTCAAAAGGCTCTTTTCATCAGACCAAAAGACAGGAATGAATGAAAATTGGTGCCTTAGCAACACAGAATTCGGTGTAAAATAAAATGAAAATAATGTAGATAAAACATTGCTTTTATTGGTAATAAATTTTCTCACAAGGTTTTCATGTTTCTGATTTTGGTGAATTTTCAAACTCAATCTCTAAAATTAATAATAACAATGATAAAACATAACTGGATAAAAATTATTAAAATTTTTAGTTAGAAGTGAAAAAAATAAGAAAATGTATAAAAATTCTTAAAAATGTATAATGTTTTAAAATTTCCCTAAGACAAATCACATTTATAGTCATAAAGTAATGGAGATTATGCTTTCAAATAATTTATTATGTGAATTTTTATTTGTTTTTGACCCATTTGTTTTCAGTCTCTTTGCCTGAAGCTTATTTCTTCAGTTTCTATGGGTGGATATGAATAGAAACTTCTAGACTATCTCGAAGAAAGTGTCATTGTGTTATTCTGGAAGTTTGCTTTTCCAAGGGACAGGTTGGTGAGTGTGATACTTACGCCATTGCCTTACAGAAGGCACATTTATTGCCGTACGTCTGGCCATCGGAGCCACAGTAGGGGTTAGATTCCCGAGTGCAGAAGACCTGGGGGTCCTGGAACTCACCACAGTCAACCTGCCAAAGCGAGCACAGTGACAAGGGTGTTAATGCATCCGCCCCAGGGGCTCTTCCAACGAGCGGAAGCTTCGGACTGCAAGCTCATGATTATTTGTGTGTATACATATACACTTATTTATATGAATTTATGCATACACATACATTCATATGAAGTTATATATAAGTATATAGACATTTATTTATATAGTTATATAAAATATATGAATATTTATGTAAAGATATACATAAATATATAGATTTGTTTATATAAAAGTATATATAAGTATATCTCAATATTAATTATACAAATTTATATACAAATATTTATAGATATTTATATAAAGGTATATGTAAATATATAAACATTTATATAAAGGTATATGCAAATATATCTTTATTTACATATATTTATTTGTTTATATATTTATATGAAATTATATGCATGTATATGAGGTAAAGCTTCCCG
Source organism: Tonatia bakeri (assembly GCA_004024845.1). Classification (NCBI taxonomy): domain Eukaryota; kingdom Metazoa; phylum Chordata; class Mammalia; order Chiroptera; family Phyllostomidae; genus Tonatia; species Tonatia bakeri. The sequence goes on from PVIA01006155.1 coordinate 82,906, forward strand.
AAATAGAAAACAGCCTTCTTTGTTGCTTATCTGGAATGTATTAAACATAACTGAGACTTTTTATTTGAGACACAAGATACACATTTCCGTAATTATTGCATTCAGGAGTAAGTTAATGGTGTAAGGCACTTACTTACTCCTTATGAATATAAGGAGAAAGGCAAATGCCATAGGTATGACTTGCTCCAACCCTAAATTGTTCCACTGGAGACTAGTTTTTGGTCTTTAAATGACATTTGTTTTTTCACTGTATTAATGTAACTCTAGTAACTCTACTTCTGTATTGTTATAAAGATATGGGTGACTATTGCAAGGAACTTCCCAATGTTACGCGATGGCTTGTTAATTTTCCCCATGGTGGCTACATCCGTCTATTCTCCTGAAAACAAAAGTTTTAATGTCTTTATATTAGCTTTCTCTGTCCCCAAGTCTGTTTGTAGTATTTGAACTTTGGTACCTAAGTTGCTCCATTTAGGATTCTGAGGCTGCATCCAGCCTTGGTGAGAACACGTGCTACGATGACTAATAATGAAGGTCATGGGCTCCGTAGAAGGAACAGTGGTAGCGCCTATGCCAATAATACATGCCCTCAGTTACAGTGATCTCTCAGGAGCAGCCTGGAGTTTTAAATTATTCTCGATTCATTGTCAACTGAGTCAATCTTTGATGTCCAAGTGACACGCACACCATGTTATTCCAGGGTACAGGCAATACACAATAGGTAGAACCAAACTTTTCCAAATGTGGGAAATGAAGTGATCCTTAACGTGAAGAGAGAGACCATACTGACTTCTCTCCTAGTTGCTTTAAAATGATACTGTCTTATGTTTATCCATTGCTTTGTAATAGTCAAACCACATAGAGTAACCCAGTTGAGTCTCACCATAATCCTAAGAGGCACATGGAGTAATATTATATTAATCAGTTTATAGATGTGAATATTGATCTTCAAGATAACTAAGTAGTTTCCCAATGCCACCCAACCAAGGAGCATTCAAACCAGTACGTGACCGTACTCCTTCTGATTGCTGATCCACAATTTCCAGTGACCTACTATGGTCGATTTTCAACACATCCTCATTGAGAGAAATGAAGGCCAACTGTTACAATGTACCTTTGACCACACTTAGAGTCAAGGCATGTAAGCTTTATTAAAATACCTTATTACCAAAATGTGTGGGCATTGGTAAGAGGAATCATGTCTTTGAAATGTTAGCAAACCATTATATATGGACAAAGCTCCTGAAGGTTTGCATGGGGAAAAGCTCATCAGGAGAGTCATATAACTGAGTCACAAAATATTATAACATATGTCAGACTTAAGGCACCTGAGACTATTCACACACATTTTTGTTGAAATTTCACATCTTGTACTATTGAGGTTGTGTAGTATGGTGCTTATCAGAGATCTTCTTAGGGCTTGGTTGTATAGAAGACACCTAGGTTTTTTATAGTCACATTCCCCACCCCCCGCCACCAGTGCTCTTAAAAATAACTCCATCCTTTCATACTACTTCTAGGATAGTAACCTTTCCTCCAGGTCCCCAAATAGAAACCAGGCTGGAAAACCTTTACGGCATGATTAACTATAGGACACTTTTTTCTTAAAAGCTAATGTATTTTGTCTTTGTCACGAATGTACACATTTGCAATTGTGTGCTTGACCAAGAACAGACTATAAACCATAGAATCATCATTGATATTTTCATGCATTCCACCAACAGCCCATAGATAACTAATATTTGGAAGACATGGTTCTGGGTGCTGGCTATACGAAAAGAGTCAGTTATAAACAGTGTCTCCATTAGTTTACCATCATATTCATGTTAGGAAAGCAGAAAAGAACACAGATAGTTATAGCACAGTGTGTGATAGATGCTACAGTGGGCCAAACCCAGGCAGCATGGAAGCTGAGAAAAAGGGCATCTAAGTCAGGGAATATGTGTCTCTCTACAGACAGGTCAGTGAGGAAAAGAAAATAAAAAATGTCTCTTACTTGAAAGAGACGCCATCTTAAGCCACCTTTCCGTGGCAATCGACTCTCTGATCTTGTGATCCCGGCTCTTTTGTCCTTCAGAAAGCAGATATGGAAGTGGCGCATGGGGAGGGTGTTGACTTGGTTGACTTCTAGACTCCACCCCCCTCTCCAAACCCACTTTTCCCCTTCCACTGCCCCCTAGGTATGAGATTAAGAAGGGCTAAAGATTCCCATAAATAAAACCAAATCATTCAAATGGTATATGAACAAACTTCCTCGGCACGTAGATACATTTCATACTTCTAACTTATCCGGTCCTTCAAGGATCCCTGAAGTGGCTGGAGAACCATGTTTCAGAACTTGTCCTGCTGTTACCCATTGGCTGGTTGTGTCGTTTCAGACAAACCACTCACTGTCTGCACGTCATTTGCTTAGCCAAAGGGTTTTTTAGACAATAGCTGTCATGCTTCAATCCCAGGATTGTTATAAGGATCAAATGTAGCTATACAAAAGTTGTAGAAAGCCAGTATAAAATGTTTGAAATAGTCTTGGACTAGGCATGCAGAAAATAAGCTTTTACTGTAGGCCTGTTCTAACTGTAGCTCTTACCACATTTTAGAAGGAATCTCGTACAAATGTTCAGTACCATTAGACAAGGTGGTCTCTAATGGCTCTTCTAGCTTTGCTGATACAAGATTTAACAGTAACTCCTTTCTATAAAGTGGCTTAAATAAAGCTAAGTCCATAGTTCCTCAACTGGGTGTGAGAGGAACAACTATTGGCCAAACGCTTCTTTCCTTTATAACTAGGGGACCCTATCCACTCACTGTGCGAGAAATTTTAGCATGGTGACTGGGGACAAAAAGGGTTCACACTCGGGGAGCCCCAGAGGTTGGGAAAGGTGAAGAATGACTATGCAGAGCCAACCAGCAATCCTTTCCATGCGGCAAACAGCAAGACAGGAGAATATCAGAATATCTCGTCGGACCAGAAAGACAGCACAGCTCTTACAGCTTAAGAAGTAGGCTAAGAATGCTATTCCTTTCCTCTGCCTAAATTTCCTTTCCTGTTTTTTATTCTTATTTTGGTGTCCTTTAGACAGAATCCCAAACACTGGTTTCTTAGTGGACATCAAAAAGCAGGTCTAGACTAAGGGAGACAGCGTTATCTTTCTTCTTTAAAATTTCCTCCATGAGACCCAGGAGAGCTGAATCCCCTGGATCTATTTAAAACGCTGTAATGCTTTATCAGGAGATTGTCCACAGGCAGCAAACACAGGCCCTCAGGCCAAATGCGGCCCTCCACCTTGTTTTATTCAGCCCAGCACCTTGTTTCTATCCAGCGGCAGTGGCGAGCTCCTTGGCCCTAGTTAAGGAGTAGTTACATTTATATGGTCCTAAAATTACATTCGGCCCTCTGCAGGCAACTGTGAGGCTGATGTGGACCCCAGTGAAAAGGAGTTTGACACCCCTGGCTGACCTGGGTTTGAATTTTGCTTTTTCCATTCCCTAGCTGCCTTACCTTATGCAAACACTTGATTACTCTGAGTTGAATTCCTTCTTATTTCACTGAGGCCTGGCAATGCCTGTCTTCTAGGGTTGTTTTAATAACAAATCCCTTGAAAACACTTTGTAAAGTTTCAAGTATCATGTGTAGGATTGCTATTATAAACTCCGACAATGTAAATTGTTTCACGTTCCAGAATATTTGGAGCCCATTATTTCTCACCCTATTCAGTGAGGGCTGTTTGTTGTTGTTTTTGTTTGAGTGTTTTTTCAGATGGTGTTGGCTTTAAGAGCCTCCTCTGCTTTCCTTAAGATTGTCCAGCTTCCTGAGACTGCATCTAGGTACTTGGGTGTCAATGTTTAGTATCAGTCTGACCCCTTGTGGTTATTCAGAGAACTGTACCTTCAAAAACATTCTGGCATCCAGGTATACTGAGAGTGCCCAGATTAATCACCTAGTGACAACTACATAGTCATTGCATTTTGCTGGGAAATGAGCTTATATGATCACAAAAATTAACCCAAAAAGTCAGGATCATTAATATTTTAGTCTGGCACTTCGGTTCTACAAATAAAGTCAATGGAAATTTGCAAACTCAAACTCCCCTAGGGTGTAGACTTTGCCTCTTCTTCCCTTTGCGACCACCCATGTGGTTGCATCAGCTTTTTAAATCACCCCAGTTTTATAACCCTTGCCCTAATTTACTTTTACTCTCCCTGTTTTTATGCATCTTCCACACTATCAAAAATGGCTCTAAAAAATGTCCCAGGATACACCCATTGGCTATTTATTAAATGTTAATGATTTTCTTATGATTTCCAGGGGTGACCAAACTTTTGGTGTCTCTGGGCCACACTGGAAGAAGAAGAGTTGCCTTGGGCCACACAGTAAATACATTGCAACATGTAATCACAAATAAAACCCCTCATAATGTTTTAAGTAAATTTACAATTTTGTGTTGGGCTGCATTCACAGCCATCCTGGACTGCATGCAGCCCTCTGGCCATGGGTTGGGCACCCCTGTCTCTTTTTTGGAACCCTTTCCTGACTCCTGTAACTTGTCAGTGCTCTGGCTCTCCACCTGTTTCTTCTCCACCCCTTTCACCATCTTTTTAATTTTCTCCCTGAGTGTTCACTATGGTCATTTTCAAGAAATTTTATATATTTGATTTTTTTTTCTCTCAAAGACAGAAAAGTCATACTCATCATCCTGACAAGTCTTAGAGGGTTTTTCTTGATTTCATCAAAATTTCAAACTCTATGCTCTCACCAGTGTGGCTCAGTTGGTTGAGTGTCATCTCACAAAGCAAAAGGTCTCTGGTTCGATTCTCGGCGAGGGCCCATGCCTGCGTGGTGGGTTTGGCCCTCACTCAGGGTGTGTGTAAGGGGCAACCGATCCATGTTTCTCTCTCACATCCATGTTTCTCACCCTCTCCTTCTCCCTAAGTTCCTCTCTCTAAAAATAAATAAAGTCTTTTTTTAAAAAACCCTCTAATTCCTATTGTTAGAAATGTACAGAGCAACTCTAGGTAACAATTTAATTTATATTTAATGCTCAATTATGTCCAAAATATAAATTTTTAATCTTTCCCTCCAAACTATTTTTACATTCTAACTTTTTCTTTTTACAGAACAGTACCATTCTTCCGTTTTCTCAACCCACCCTCAGATGAAAATGTTGCCATTTATTTCCCCTGCAAGTGTTACCTTTTGTGTATTTCTTTGTCTCACCTGCCTCTCACCAGTTCCAAATTTACCACCTATACCCACCCTCAATAGTCGCTGGCCCAGTCAATGTAATAAATCCTATTCTCTCCGCTTTCATTTCCTCCATGTCTCAAAGTCCCTCTTAAATGTGGAGACAAGTTATCTTGCTTTAAAGTACTGTTTTCATTATACGATGATTACTTCTTTGTTTAAGAAGGGAGCATAGCAAAAACTGTGGTTTATTTGTTCAGAAGACTGTACTGCCCAAAGCACGCTGACGTTCACTGCACTGGGGCTTTCTGTTGCTCTCGAAAGGTGGCCCGGGGCCATGGAGGCTCACTCCTTAAGGAGCCAGGGGTCCTGGGGTGTTGACTATACCTTTATTAAAGCTGTCGGTAAATTGGAATCAGTTCAGGTCCTGTTTCTGAGGCCTCAATTTTCCTACTTGTCGTTAACTTGTAGATGCTGGTTAATGTCTTCAAACTGTATTTAGGTATTTTGTCAGTATCTTAATAGTAGGTGAATTCAAACTAATTAGGAAAGATGAATAGCTCAAAACACACTCTAGTTATGGAGCATTGTCTTACTAACTGTAGTAAAACTCATTGCGTCTTAATCTTAAAACACAAACAAAAATAAATGTAGATATCCCTCCAGAATTACTATAACAGAAAATGGTTGCCAATCATTGTTTTTGAGGGGTTTGCATTCATTCTGATCTGGAATATTCATTTAAACAACTCTTTAAGGATATGGCTAGTAGGAAAATAATACAAATAAAGACAACACAGTGAATAATTCTAAAAGTATTCTTGTACAATTCTTGAGACTGTTAACTATAATCTACCATCAGGTGCTTCAGCATGGAAACTTCTTGGCATAAGTGAAATGACTTAAATGTTGACTTGAGCAGGCATGCTCCTGAGGTTAGTCTCCATTTTTTCTGCCTGTCATTGGGACCGCCAGCATCTTTCCAGCCACACGGAAGAGAGATGGCAGAAAGCAAAACAGGGAGAGGACTTGTGGACATGGACAACAGCGTGGTGATTGCAGGGGAGTAGAGGGGCAGAAGGGGACTAAATGGTAATGGAAAAAATTACAAAAAATAAAAAAGAAATGGTAGCCTGGATGCCATCTGAAAGTTGGCACCCTCCCTTCTTTGTCTACTTCAGTGGGGAAAAGATAGTGGTCTTGGCAAGGCCAGGCTTGATTCATACTGATTCAGATACCTGAAGTCAGATGGGGTTTTAGAAATCATTGCATCCAAATGTTTTACTTTAGAGATGTGGAAACAAAAGCAGACAAGGCAAGGAGACATCCTTCAGGTCACACAGTCAGTAAGTATTGGAATTAGAACTCATGTATGTTGTCCCTAAAATATTCGAGTGAAGTCAGTGCTCCTCAGCACTGAATAATTATTTAAAACACAGATTCAACCCCCCTACCTGTGTGATTATTATTTAGTAAGTCTGGCTTAGCGCTGGGGATCTATATATGTAGTAAGCCTCCCCAATAATCCCAAAGCAAGCCCTCTCTGAAACTTGGGCCTATCAGGAATAGAATCAGTAAATAGCTGATTTTAAATGAACTTTAGAAAACACTGACAATCTGGGAAACATTACGAATCCTGGAAGTCAAAGCCTAAACAAGGAAAGAGACTTATGTGTTGATGAGAAAACTGGGATTGTATTCCATATGTTTTCAATCTGCATGTAATAGTCTCATATTTTACTACCTGGTGGGAAACAAAATGGGCTGGGTGGATCTGGGTTTTTTTGTTTGTTTGTTTGTTTTGATGTTTAACATAGATTGTGCTACCATATATGTTTAAACATAATAATAAATTAATTTTAAGATGAACAATTTTATATACAAGCACAAACACATATGTGTTATACATAGAGGTGCATACACACAATTCAAGTTAATTATAGAGTATCATCCATTATACAACACGTCTCAACTTCTGAGATTCTAAAATTGTAAAGGAGAAAAGTCTCATGCAATATAGTAGGTGTACTAGAGTTGAAATAGGTTTTCAACTCTTTTGCCAACTCCAAATAGTTGGCAGGTGTATCTGGAAACGTTTGGTGTCAGGTTCTTGGGCACACCAAGGCTAACGAGAACCATTGTCAAGATCAAGCAGAAATGCTCTTGATGAACATAGGAGCAGGATGGATTGACTGGGCAAATACTACTTGTTTATGTTGTCTCTTGATAGTTAGAACAAGCAATTCAGAAAAAAGTCGGTGGATTAATTTGGAAAAAAAATCAACCAGACAATGAAGACAATTTGTGCCCCTTCCAATGTTTTACCCAAAATGTATTTACATTCATGGGAATGAGTCTGTGTATACTGAATACAGAGCAGTAAGCAACTTCTGTGTCTACTCTTGGTGGCCTCACTTCTACAAAGAAGATAACCTCTGCCCTAACACCTTCAAAAGTTGTTAATTATTAGTCAATAACTAGTCCTTTTACAGTTTACCAAATGCTTCCACACAGTTTATTTAATATCAATCTGACCACGATTCTGTGAGGTGAGTAAGATTATCCCCCTTTTTTTATAGTTGCAAAAATTGCAGCTCAGAAGACCTGAGTAACTTGCCCAAGATCCTACAGAGAAAGCAGGGATACAGTATGAGTGTTAACATAGATTCATCCTATTTTCATTTACAGTTATTTTACTTTAACAAAACCTGAGAATGGGTGTTTAGGGTCTTTTAACTCATAGAGAAATCAGAGTTAAAAAATAAGTTACTTCCACTGATTTCTGGATTTGGCCTGCTTCTTTGTTTTTGCTCTTTCACCCACAGACAAACCTCTGTTTGGCCCTGGGAAATACCAGGTAAGCCTCACCCAGGTCTGAAGAATAGAGAAAAATACACACTGACCTGTTCTCCTTGACTGAAGACACCTGGAAAAAAAAAGAGGCAGAAAATCTGAACACTGTAATTTCTGAAAGTACAAAAGGTGGCATTTGCAAAATTAAGACATCCTCACGCCTGAACTGATGCTTGTTCTTGGTTCCTGGCCACCCCAGCAAGGCAGGGCACGGTTGTTCTACTTTTTTATGCCTGTTCACTTCTTAGGGAGCAGTAGAAACTTGGGAAGTGATGAAAGGAGATGGAACAGGATGAGGTCATATTCCTTAGGGGGTGAGGGATGGGTGGGAGAAAATTGTTTGGGGATCTAGAGATTCATGTTAGAGTTCTGGCCTAGTTGCTAATTCACAGTGGGGATGACCTCATCTCTGGGCTTCCTTTGGAGAAGTTGGGCTGGAAAGTCACCTCTAACTTGGACATTTCGAGGCTCAGGGTATTGTCTTTGTCATGGGCAGTTCAGGAAGAGATTAACTTTGTTGTTTGTTCTTTGAGCTCAAAATTGCTTTTCTGACTTCTATACTCAGCTTTAAAGACTTGGCCCAAATAGACACTGTCAAGGGCAGAGGCCTGCTGGCTTCTGTGACTCATTGCTCTTGCTAACCTCTTTAAATTCCTGAAAGTGGAAAAGCCATCTGTAAATACAGTCTCGATTCTCCGTCTCCTTCCATCTTTGAGGTTATGTGTGTGCTTTTAGGTTGTGGCTAATTAGCTCAATGGTTTCAAATACTGAAATAATAAAATCTTCGGTTCAATTCTGGTATGCCCCCAATTCTGGTCATTTCTGTGGCATTCCCAATGCCAGTGATGCCTAGCGCATTTAGCCAAAAGCCACCTTGGTGACAGAAAGTGTGTGGATAAGTGTCAGTGTGTGAGGTGATATCTTAAAGCACATTCTCTGTTCGTGGGGGTGAGAAGGGAGCAAGGCTTTTAAATTTGAAATGAAGTCAATGGCCATCTACTATAATGACTGCCAAGCTCACTGCGGGACTGCTATTAAAAATACAGATTCTTAGGACAATGACTTGAAAATTCCTTTATATATAGACCAAATAGGGCATGGAAATCTATATTTTTGTAAACCACTGAAAGTGAATTTTATGACTGCAGAAAACACATTATTACAATTCTCAGCCATTTCTTCATGGTACAAATTTTTTATCAGAAGAGGAGAGATTTTTGTCCAATGTCTTATGCATATGAAGTATTAAGGCAGAGGGAGGTTTAACATCAACAAGGCCTGAGTTCAGTACAGTGGTTTTATTATTAAACTTTAAAAGTGTCAATATTAATAGGCATTTGTTGAACTTTTGCTGTATTCCTTTCACTATAGAAAGCACTTTACATGCATTTTCTCACTTAATTACACACATAGAAATGTTCTTTTTATACCCCTCTATTATAGGTGAGTAAAAGACTCAGAAAAGTCACATGCTATAGAATGGAAATGCCAGGACTGAAATTCAACATGAAGGCTCTCAGACATTAGCCTTCCCAAACACTGACTTATCCAGGAAGAACCGTATTTTGATAAATTAAGTGCATTAGTCCACCAGATCTGGTTAACAAATCAGTTAACCTTTCTAAAGGGAAGCAATAAGAGCATATCAATTAATTTCTAAGAGTAAGCAGACTCTAATACATTCATATCTATTTTTTATGCCATCTCAGCAGTTGACAGAAACACCATTTCATGTTTTTAGCCTTAGTGGTCAAACTTATTCTTAATATCACAGTAATTCTTTATCCAGTTTTTTTGTATTTCTAAATGTGCTTGTTCATGTAAATATGACTGGTTTCCTGTGAATAGCAGTTTCTTTATCTATCTAATTTCATTGAAAAATTGTTTTTCCATGTTCAGGCATTTAAAATATCTGATAGTTCTCAAATTCAACAGCTTTTGTCCCAGAAAATGATAGGTCAGACATGGAAAGTTCCGAGACCCAGGCTCATTTCTAGAACTTTATGAGTGAAAGAACATCTCAGAGAGCTGAGCTGACATATGTCCAGCTGACATGGCCATAAGCAGAAGAGATGGGCACAGGTCTTGGGTCTAGAGCCTTTAGTGCTTTGTCCACTACCACAGCATGGAGGACAGAAAGAGATGCATGGCCCTGTTCGTTCACATAGCCCTGGACTGAAAGACATCAGATCAAAGTACGCTTGTCCTTTGAACAATCTGAACTGATAGAACATAAGACTATGGCTCAAAGACATTCCCCTTCTTGAAGAATTGTCGAGTTCCCCAGCAGCATATACATTGCAGTCTTCTAACACTGGATAGCTCTTTTTCTGAAGGATTCTCTAATTGAGTTTCCTTTACCCTCCTTGTTTTAATTTTAATTCCAATTATTGTATAAAAATGATGAGGACAGGAATGCTTCTCTTTGTCTTAGAAAGCCAAGATAATACTTAAAACAACTAGCCATCCCCCAGTCTAGTTTTGTAGAACAAGCATAAGGTGTGATGTCTAAAGGACCTGAATAAACTCCAAATTCTACTTACGAGCTGTGATTCCTTTGGCAATTTTTAAATTTTTCTGTGCCCTGATTTCTTACATGTAGATTACAGATAAGTGTATCTTGCTATGTGTTTTGGAGGTAATGCCTAGAAGCTCTTATTACATGCTTAGAATATAGTATATGCTCAACAAAGGAAAGTTATTTTTTATCATTATTACTATTACCATTTTCATAATCACAATCATTATCATCATTAGGATAACCTCTCAGAATTGGTCTCGGTGGACAAATACACTTGGCATTTCCAGTTCAGCATAAATATTGGATTTCAATTTTAAAGAAAAAAAAACTCACCTGAGAAAAAGCAGAAAAGAGCCAGAGAGAGGAGCAGAAAGACACCTGATATTTTCATGGTGCCAGTTGGCTCGCTCAGGTCAAGGCTGGTTTGTCCTGCTCAGGTTCTCTGTCAAGACACTGCCCGGAGCACCCAAACGCACACTCAGACATATATATATATATATATGTAGACATGGTAGAGGGAGTTGGGATCTCCACCTTCTTCATAAAGTCACATTCTAAAACCATATGTAGTCCTATACACTTGAGGCATTTATGATGACCTGTCATCGACGTAAAGAAATGCTTCATGATCTCTCATCAATCTTAAAATTAGGACATTTATGTGAGTCGCACCTTAGATCTTATTCATGGAGGATGTCATTTTCCACCGGTAAACCAGACTTTCCTAACGACCAATACATCCTCCCTGCTCTTCCCGCTACAGTTTCGCTACATCAAAGGGATGAGTCACTGGTGGGGCCCACTTGATGTCAGTGTCTCTTTCAGACAGGTCCGGCAAGTCTCTAGTCCAGGCAAGTAATCACAGAGGAATGAAATCTTGGGTGTAACTTGGATTTTCAGAGTCCACATCATCCAAGATGTACCAAAAAATATAAGTATTCTACAATGTCACCAGAACTGCATCAGTAAAAGCATTTTGGGGGGCAGAAATCAGCCCATTGATTTTTTAAATCATTACTGTAGTCAAGTGGAAGAGATTTTCAATTTTTAAGTCAAAATGAACAAGAGAGCCTATGTATATTTTTTAATTAGTAAAGAAGTAAATTTAGGAGGGCAAGGGAAAAATAAAAAAATTAAAAGAAGTAAATTTATAAATTTTTAGAAGTGACTGAATTGAGGAATATTTAATATTTCCCCTTTTCTGCAAGGTAAAGATGTAGTTATAATAAAACTCTTTAAATTTTAACTCCTTGAAAGTATGTTTCTGTGTGAGTTAAATGAATTCCATTAACTATCATGGCCAATTTAATTGCCAGATGGAGCAAAGAGCGGGACCCCATATGTTTCTTTGGGGGAACAAAAAATAAACACTGGTTACAGTGATAATGACAAAGTCTGACTCAAATCACAGTCGGCTACTCAAAATATCATGGGGAAACATAACAATTTAAAGTGTGGGAAGAATATGCAGAATGTGCCTGATTTAAATACAAGTGATTAATGCATGTTGTACAAATAGCTTAGAAATTATACACCTAATAACTGGTTTCCTTTGGAAGTAGTCACTTTGAGAAAATGCATACACAGGTCAGATATTGTTCTCTTCAGGATATTTGTTTTGTTTCTGGAAATTACATATCTTTAGAAATTTTAATTTGGTTTATTTTAATATATAGGGTGAATTTTCTGCCTTTGAGAAACAGGAATATACTTTATAGAATTTTATAGTCTTTGAGAAAAGGGAATATACTTTATTGAATTTTACAATAAAAAAGGTATTACCTCAATAAAAAATGAAGCATGACTGTGATAAAAAAAATAAGAAGAATGTTTTAAGTTGCTTCTCTGACAATTTGCAAAGACCTGAGCTTCAGGGTAGAGGGAAAAGGGAAGAGAGAAGCAGACAGGAAAGAGAAGAATAAGAGAGAAGGGAAAATGTGTGCTTGGCAAGTATTCGCAGTGATAACATAAACACATACATGCACACTCACATGTGAGCAATCTTAAAATCCTTTACAAACAGTTATAGGTCAGATGTCATACACCAGTGAAAAACCTTAAGAATTGTATTGAAGTTTTTCTTGAACACTTGATGGGAGGAAGAGCCTAAGAATATTTAGAAAACCAGAATAATTGGGAAAATGCTTCAGGAAAGCTATGGAATTTTCACATAACACTTTCGTCTGTTTTAATTATTTTGGCCTCATTAAGTGAGATAATATAAAGAATCCTGCTTGGAAACTTGACATCATTTCACAGGCGTGGTTTTATACACCGCTGCCTTCCTCCGTCTTTCACATCCCACACCCAATGCCTTCTCCTCCCTTTTGCCTTCTCCCTTTCCTTCCCCTTTTGTGTTCAGAATATCTGGAGGCAGTCTAAGCATAGTCCCATGTCCCAAAGTGGTAACAATTGAAGTGTTCACTAATATTAAATAAAAAGGCAACAGTGGGAGTCAGTGGCATTCCATCACAAAGTCCATGACGTCCTTCCTAACACCGGTTGCAACTTCTCCCAAGTGTCATTTATAGTAGTTTGCCTCTCAAAATCATTGTTTACTAAATGTTACTCCCTCTCTTCATCTTCCATTCACTCTATCCTTCCCTACCTCCCCCATTCTTCAGGAGCTTTTCTTCAACAGATGCTTTTGGTAGAATGATTCTAACCCACTTTTTTTCTGACGGTTTTCAATTCTGTGTCCTCGACATTCATCCTCCTCTCCATACCAGAATAAGTATTGGCTCTGGACTGGTGTCAGGGGGAGAATATTGTGTCACAAGGATATATTTTAAGAAGTCTGGTACCTTGAACAACAATAGTTTTTGTTAGGTTTCTGAGCCCATATGAAAGGTTTTTTTTTTTCTTTTTATAAAACATAAAGGAAAGAGTAAGAAACCTTTCCAGGAATCACTTAATTAGCTCCTTAAGTAAAAAGCTGAGGTAATAAGTTACAGAGAAGTGACAGGCAATTATTCACAGGCATGAAAGAAACTCTATAATTCTAGTCTTTTGGCTACAGAATAAGTAGAGGAGAGCACTTTGAATTTTGTTTTCTGTAGCACTCTGAGAGGAAAATAGGAAGAGATTTAACAAGCATAACATTTAAGTGTAAGTTTCAATGAATCGAGTCATAAAAAAAAGAAACATGAAAAGCAAAGGCGGTATGGGAGAAAGCAGAAGTCACCCCTTTCACAGACGGTAGGATGCGGTCCCATCACACGTGTAGCTGATTTCCAAAAGTTAGCTGTGCTGATTTTCTTTTGTGTCATTCAACACAAAAACACTGGAAGATTATATTTTCCAAGTACAATTTATCATACAAACAAGATACTTTTCCTCCCAAATATTACCATTTGGGGTAGTAAACACAGAATCATCACATTTTTAAAGTGTCATTCTGATTCTCTAGTTTGGGGACTTAAGAGGTTTTTTGCTCATTGGAGGGATTTTTAAGGGTAATTTCAGTTGATTAATCTTTGTTGCTGATTCTACAATATTACTGCGCCTACTGAGGTGCGGCGGCATTGCTTTCAGAAAGCTTAGCCCCAGGCCCAGTGATGTACACAATGTCTGCTTATATGTTTTAATACTTCGCTCATTCATATAAGTTTCCCCTAATATTGTTCATATTTAGCACACTGTTATTTTGAAACGTCACTTCTCAAACATCAGTGCTCTTATCTCCAAGCCTTAGAGCACTGATGCTGTTTTGCAGGGATCATGAGACACAGGCATATTTTCAAAAAAGAACAGACACCACCTTCATCATGGGAGTCACTGCTCAGATTAAATTATGAAGTGGCTTTTTCCTTTTAACATTACTAGCCAGACATTATACTAAAATCAATAATTCTTTATTTGCATCAATCTTTGGTTGAAGTGACAATTGCTTCTCTTGAAACTTCCATTGGACCGTGTAGGAAAGAGGAGAAACCTTTGCTAGGTCGGAAGGGAGGCGCCTGGAAAGAGAATACAAAAGGGGTTCCAGAGTTCACGCTGCCACGCCCTGACTTAGTTCAAAATCCCTGGATTTTAGAGGAGGCTAGACATGCAACATCTGCCTTGGCGTGGGGGAGGCAGAGCGGCAATACCAAGGGAGGTGCCTAAGTCTTTGCAACGGACAGCGGTCTTACAAGGGCGCTTACACTGCAGTGAAGACCAGGAAAAGCAGATGAAATTTGTAAGAAGGGATTTAGGAGTGGAGAAAGTGGGGGCACGGGCAGGGAACACAGGGATGGATTGTAGGAGCCATGGGGCATTGCAGCATATCATGGAGGGGATAGAAGTCAATATCCAAGAACCAAGTGGTAAGAAACACTTCACCCAAGGCCAGTGTAGATGAAATCCTGATCTGCCAGTGTACTGAAGCTTACTTCTGGAACAAGATGCCACTTTTGGGGGAAAGAAGGAATGAGGAGAACCACTGAGGAGGGAGAACCAGAGATAGCCCCACTCAACAAAATATGAGTCCTTAGTGGGAGGAATTCTGTGGTATCTACAGTACTTTCAAACACTTTTAGCAATTAATAGGCCATCAGGAAATGTTTGTTGTAGGATGGAAATTGAAATATCTTTAATTAACAAGGCAAGTATATTCTACTGTTACTGTAAAATAAAGAACAATTAAAACAAGGAAATCTCATTTTGGCACATAAACCTTGACTTATATATATATATACTTTTCAATTCACTCTACTCAATATATTTGGCCCAAACTTCATTGATCTTTTATCAGAAAGATAATATAGATTTTTTAAAATTAGTTGTGACCTGAAAGGACATTTACCTTGATTTTCTACTCAATACAAAATACAATCTGAAGTTTCCCTAAGAAATACATATACTTTATGGTTCTGTGATGGAGAAGAAAGAATATATAGACTGATTCCAGAGGGACCTGGAATATTCATTCCACTTCTGTCACAAACTGTATGATTTGAGGGGTATTAGTTAAACTTTGAGTCTTAATGTTCCTAAGATGGCTTTCTGGGTTATTTCACCCACTTGATATTTCTTTCTTTGACTTTCTTGGCTCAGAAATACCTTTAGTGTTTTGTTGACACTTTACATACAGTCTCTTGAAATTGCTTAGACTTCAATATGTCATCACATTAGTGATCCCTTCCAACTTTGTATCAACTATAAAGATACTAAAAGTCTTCTTAATCATCATCAATGTCATTGAAAAGTGTTGAAAAAAACAGGCTTGAATATATTTCACTGTCTTATCTCCAAGGTTGTTCTACTGCAATCAATGTTCATATTTTCTCTGGTATGGTACCGAGTTCTTACCCTTATGAAATTCAGTGAGGCATATGCGGCATGATTTACTTTTACATAATCTATGTAGACTACTGGCCATCCTGACCTTCTTTCCCAAATGCTCATATTATTGTATTTCCTATTGTCCATCATAGACTCTGGATGTTCTTTTCTTTAATCACTGTGTGTCTAAATTCTACCTATCATACAATGAGAAGTCCAAATTTCAATACTCTTTTTAAAATATATTTTATTGATTATACTATTACAGTTGTCCCATTCCCCTCTTCATTCCCCTACACCCTACACACCCTCTCCCACCCACATTCCCCCCTTTAGTTCATGTCCATGTGTTATAATTTCTTATCTTCTACATTTCCCATACTATTCTTGCCCTCCCCCTGTCTATTTTCTACCTACCATCTATGCTACTTATTCTCCATACCTTTTCCCCCTCTCCCCTCCTCCCAGTCCTCTGTTGCTAACCATTCATGTGATCTCCATTTCTGTGGTTCTGTTCCTGTTCTAGTTGTTTGCTTAGTTTCTTTTTGTTTTAGGTATGGTTGTTAATAACTGTGAGTTTGCTGTCATTTTACTATGCATGTTTTTTATCTTCTTTTTCTTAGATAAGTCCCTTTAACATTTCATAAAATAAGGGCTTGGTGATGATGAACTCCTTTAACTTGGCCTTGTCTGAGAAGCACTTTATCTGCCCTTTCATTCTAAATGAAAGCTTGGCTGGATAGAGTAATCTTGGATGTAGGTCCTTGCCTTTATGACTTGGAATACTTCTTTCCAGCCCCTTCTTGCCTGCAAGGTCTCTTTTGAGAAATCAGCTGACAGTCTGATGGGAACTCCTTTGTAGGTAACTGTCCCCTTATCTCTTGCTGCTTCTAGGATTCTCTCCTTCATTTTTACCTTGGCTAATGTAATTATGATGTGCCTTGATGTGCTCCTCTTTGGGTCCAACTTCTTTGGGACTCTCTGAGCTTCCTGGACTTCCTGGAAGTCTCTTTCCTTTGCCAGAATGGGGAAGTTCTTCTTTATTATTTGTTCAAATAAATTTTCCACCTGTTGATCTTCCGCTTCCCCTTCTGGTACCCCTATCCTATAATTCGGATGTTGGAATGTTTAAAGATGTCCTGGAGGTTCCTAAGCCTCTCCTCATTCTTTTGAATTCTTGTTTCTTCATTCTTTTCTGTTTGGTTGTTTCTTTCTTCCTTCTGGTCTACTCCATTGATTTGAGTCCCAGTTTTCTTCCCATCACTATTGGTTCCCTGTGCATTTTCCTTCACTTCACTTAGCGTAGTCTTCATTTTTTTCATCTAATTTGTGACCAAATTTCACCAATTCTGTGAGCATGCTGATCATTAGTGCTTTGAACTGTGCATCTGGTAGGTTGACTATCTCTTGGTTGCTTAGTTGTATTTGCTGTGGAGCTTTGATCTGTTCTTCCGTTTCGGTCTTTTTTTTTTTTTTTTTTGGTCTTGTTGCTCCAGTTACTAGTGAGGGGCGGAGCCTTAGGTGTTCACCAGGGTGGGGCAACCCAGTCACTGGGTTGTGATGCTGTATGTGAGGGCGGGGCCCAAGAGGGAACAATGGCACTTGCTCTGCTCTCTCAGATTTCAGTCCCTTCCGCCACTTTCCCCAAGCAAACTGGGCCCTTCTGGTGCTGATTCCCATGTGGGTGGGCTTGTGCACATTCTAGGACCCCATGGGTCTCTCCAACACACTCTCCTGTGAGGCTAGGAGTCTCTCCAAGTGCCTCAATCCCCACAGGTGTTTTCAATTAGTGCCCTGAGGCTCTATTTCCTGGCGCTGGGACCCTGGGTTGTGCGTAGTGCCCTGCTTCACAATCACTGCCTTGCTGGGTCTGCAGTTGCCACCCCGAGCCCAGGGTCTGCCCACTGTGGTCTTGTGCACCAGGGATGCCTTATGCGCCCAGTCCAACCACTCTTTGTGCTGGACCTTTCTCCACCTGGCTGCCCGACTCTACCCCTCCCACCCATCTAGATGAACGTGTCTATTTTAACTTCTTGTTGTCCGACTTACATACAGTTCAATTTTCTGTCCATTTTGGTTGTTATTCTGTTTCTAAATTGTTGTTATCCCTATCTTGGTTGTGTGAGTAGGCACAGTGTGTCTACCTACGTCTCCATCTTGGCCAGAAGTGATCTCAATACTCTTCACAGAGCATTTCTTAACCCTGTAAGGCAGATGTCCTACACACTTTATATAAAGATCTACTCTAGCTTGTTGATACATTATATTTGGCCTACAAATCACTTTGAAATTTTTTAAAGTAGTCCACAACTTTTAAATTTTGAATTCTTAATGAAAAATAGATAGAACACGAAGTTTTGAAAAATATTTGGTCCCTTCATTACCAGGGTCAGCCAAGTTAGCTGAAGTTTAGTGTAACTGCCTCATTTAAATGGGTGGTCACTCATTTGCCTCATTTGTTGCTGGCCCAAGAAGACACTTGACTTTGGGAGTCTGGTCCTTGACACTAATAATACTTAATCTTCTTAGCTTTTATGACACATATCTTTAATTTTCTTGTGAAATTTTCCTACTTTGTAAAATTATGCCCATCGGACATTTCTTCTCTTTGTCTAGATGCTTCCTATGGACAAAATCTATATTTTATTAATCTTTTATCCTCCAAATTTCTGTCTTGTATTCAGCAATTACTACACATTCATTTTAAAGAAACAAATATGATTTAAAAGAATCATTAACTCTATTTTATACCAGAGATCATTAGTTAACATTGCAGCCAACAATTTCCAAAATCTATTGTCTTCTATGTTTTAAACATGTAGACATTTGCTCATCTCTAGTTTTCTACCATTCTTTTCATTTCTTTGATTTCCTATAGATACATTTCAACCATACTGTATGTAAGTAACCTCACTTATAAATCTATCCTTCCCTGCTTTCTGTATTTTTAGAGGGAAAAGGTCTTAACACTCACTGACATACAAGAGCACGTAGGCAGCCAGTCACGTAACTGGGAGTCGGATTTTGCAATTTGCAGACTCTTGAGTGGCGAGTCTCATTCTATTCCATTCATATGGCCTGCTCCATTCATTGTCTTTGCCCCACCATGGCATTCCCTTCACATCCCAGTTTGTTATGGCCAAGACTATCTACATTTCTTTATATTACTCTAGCCACAATGAAAATCAAAGTAAGTCAAAAGTATAGTTCGCTATATAAAACTTTTGAAAGTTAACTGATGCTCTGAGGTTTAATATAGTATTAAGAAAAGTTGAA
>PVIA01006156.1:0-101922 GCA_004024845.1 Tonatia bakeri
GCTGTGTAATTTCTGGGCTCCCCGGCTCAAAAGTCAGCAACCCCGGCAGGGCGCGTGCCTGCTCCAAATCACCTCAGCTCCGGAAGCCCTTGGCCTTGTTCCCGGCCATGGGGTCTCAGTCTTCCCCAAAACCACACACTCCTCTGGTTGGGGGCGCGGGCGCCCACGGCCAGGCCTCCCTTGGTCGGGCAGACTGGGTACTCACTGTTCCTGGAAAGTTCGCGGGTGGGCACAGCTCCTGCGGTTCTGCTTCCCAAACCTGGTCTGGGGACAGGGACGGGGCGGCGACTCCGCTCTCTGCGCCTAGCACAGGTCCCTTTTGTTCCCGAAGACGTCCTCCTACCATCTGTTTATTCAATGTCTGGTCAACTTCTGATGCCCTGTTTCATAAATGTTGTGATATCGGTGGTCTCCTGCTCTGTCTCTCCTCAGATTGGCCAAATTCTCCCCCAAGCACTGGAGAAGGGGATCACGACTCCTCCTACAATGCCGCCATCTTCCTCTCCCCACCGAGTTGTGTGAAGTTTTTATATCTTTTGGAGAACAAACCCTTGTCTGAAGTATCATTGGCAAATATGTTTACCCATATGGTTGGTTCTCTTTTCATTTTCATTTTGTTTTCTTTAGCTGTGCAGAAGCTTTTTAATTTGATGAGGTCCCATTTGTTTATTCTTTCCTTTACGTCCCTTGCTCTAGGGGACATATCAGTGAAAATATTGCTACATGAAATATCTGAGATTTTCTTGCCTATATTATCCTCCAGGACTTTAATGGTGTCACAACTTATATTTAAATCTTTTATCCACCTTGAATTTATTTTTGTGTATGGTGTTACTTGGTGTTCGAGTTTCATTTTTTTGTATGTAGCTGTCCAGATCTCCCAGCACCATGTGTTGAAGAGGCTATTTTTGCTCCATTTTATGCTGCTGCCCCCTTTGTTGAATATGAATTGACTGTAGAGATTTGGGTTTATTTCTGGGCTCTCTGTTCTATTCTGTTTGTCCATGTGTCTGTTCTTATGCCAATACCAGGCTGTTTTGATTACAGTGGCCTGGTAATACAGTTTGATATCAGGTATTTTGATCCCTCCTACTTTGCCCTTCTTTCTTAAAATTGCTATGGCTATTTGGGGTCATTTATGGTTCCATATAAATTTTTGTAGTGTTTGTTCTATATCTGTGAAATATGCCATTGGTACTTTAATAGGTTTTGCATTGAATCTATAAACTGCTTTGGATAGTATGGACATTCTGATGATGTTAATTCTTCTGATCTATGAGTGTGGTATATGTTTCCATTTGTTTGTGTCTTCTTTAATTTCTTTCTTCAGTGTCGTATGGTTTTCTGAATATAGGTCTTTTATCTCCTTGGTTAGGTTTATTCCTAGGTATTTTATTTTTCTTGTTGCCATATCAAATGGGATTTTTTTCCTGATTTCTGTTTCTGATGTTTCACTGTTGGTATACAAAAATGCCTTTGATTTCTCAGTATGGACTTTGTATCATGCTGTTTTGCCAAATTCATTTATTAGCTTGAGCAGTTTTTTGGTGGAGTCTATAGGATTTTCTATGTACACTATCATGTCATCAGCAAACAATGACAGTTTCATTTCCTCTTTTCCAATTTCAGTGTCTCTTATTTCCTTTTCTTGTCTGATTGCTGTGGCTAGGACTTCCAATACTATGTTAAATAGAAGTGGTGAAAGTGGACAACTTTGTCTTGTTCCTGATCTTAGTGGGAAAGATTTTAGTTTTTGCCCATTGAGTATGATGTTGGCTATAGGTTTCTCACAATAAAGGCCATAGCCTTTATTATGTTGAGGAATGCTCCCTCTATTCCCACTTTGCTGAGTGTTTTTATCATAAATGGGTGCTGTACCTTATCAATTGCTTTTTCCACATCTATTGATATGATCATGTGATTTTTGTCTTTGCTTTTGTTTATGTGATGTATTATGTTTATTGATTTGTGAATACTGTACCATTCTTGCATCCCTGGGTTGAATCCCACTTGGTCATGGTATATGATCTTTTTAATGTATTGCAGGATGTGGTTTGCCAGTATTTTGTTGAGGATTTTAGCGTCTATGTTAATCAGTGATATTGGCCTGAAGTTTTCTTTCTTTGTTGTGTCTTTATCTGGTTTTGGGATTAGGATGATGCTGGCTTCATAAAAAAAGTTTGGGAGTCTTCCATCTTCCTGGATTTTTTTGGAATAGTCTGTGCAGGGTAGGGGTTAGCTCTTCCTTAAATTCTTTGTAGAATTCTCCTTTGAAACTATCCAGTCCAGGGCTTTCGTGTTTCGGGAGTTTTTTAATTACTGCTTCAATTTCTTTTGCTGTTATTGGTCTGTTCAGGCTTTCTGCTTCTTTTTCATTGAGTTTGGAAGATTATATTTTTCTAGAAATTTGTCCATTTCACCTAGATTTTCAAATTTCCTGTCATATAGTTCTTCATAGTAATTTCTTACAATCCTTTGTATTTCTGTGGTATCAGTGGCAATCTCTCCTCTTTCATTCCTGATTGTGTTATTTGGGTCCTCTCTCTTTTTTTCTTGATGAGCCTGCTTAAAGGCTTGTCAATTTTGTTTATCTTTTCAAAGAACCAGCTCCTGGATTCATTGATCCTTAGAATTGTGCTTTTTGTCTCTATGTCATTTAATTCTGCTCTGATCTTGGTTATTTCCTTCCTTCTACTTGCTCTGGGCTGTCTTTGTTGTTGTTCCTCTAGTTCTTGTAGACGTAGGGTTAGGTTGTTTATTTGAAATGTTTCTATCTGTTTTAGGTAGGACTGTAATTCTATGAACTTCCCTCTCAGGACTGCCTCACTGTGTCTCATAAGTTTTGGGTTGTTGTGAGTTCATTTTCATTTGTTTCCAGAAACTTTTTGATTTCTTCCTTGATCTCATTCTTGACCTATTCATTGTTTAATAGCATGCTATTCCATCTCCATGAGTTTGAGTGTTTTTGAGTTTTCTCCTTGAGGTTGGTTTCTAGTTTCAGTCCCTTGTGGTCAGAGAAAATGTTTGATATGATTTCAATTTTCTTTTTTTTTAAGATTTTTTTATTTTATTTATTTTTAGAGAGGGAAGGGAGGGAGAAAGAGAGAGAGATAGAAACATCAATGTGTGGTTGCTGGGGGACATGGCCTGCAACCTAGGCATGTGCCCTGACTGGGAATCGAACCTGCAATGCCTGGTTCGCAGCCTGCACTCAATCCACTGAGCTACACCAGCCAGGGCGATTTCAATTTTCTTGAATTTGTTGAGGCTTGCTTTGTGTCCTATCATGTGGTCTATCTTTGAAAATATTCCATGTGTATTTGAAAACAATGTGTATTTAGCTTTTTTGGGATGAAAGGCTCTCTATATATATCAGTTAAGTCCATTTGATCTAGGGCATTGTTCAGTGCTATAGTATCTTTGTTAATACTTTGTTTGGAAGATCTATCCATTTTTGACAGTGGGGTGTTGAAATCCCCTACTATAAATGTGTTGCTGCCAAATATCTTTCTTGAAGTCCTCCAAGATTTTATTTATGTATTTGGGTGCTCCTATGTTGGGTGCATGTATATTTACAATGTTTATGTCTTCTTGCTGGACTCTCCCCTTGACTATTAAGCAGTAACTTTCTGAGTCTCTTTTTATGGCTCTATTTTTTAAGTCTGTTTTGTCTGATATGAGTATTGCTACCCTGGCTTTTTTTCCCTGTTTGCTTAGAAAATTTGTTTCCAGCCCTTCATTTTCAATCTGTGTAGGTCTTTTGTCCTGAGTTGGATCTCTTGTGGGCAGCATATGTGTGGGTCATGCTTTCTTATCCATTCAGGTATTCTGTGTGTTTTGATTGGAGCATTTAATCTGTTTATGTTTAAGGTTATTATTGATAGGTACTTATTCATTGCCATTTTTTTGTACCTGTGTTCCTCTCTCTCACTCTTTTCCTTCCTTTTCTTTAAGTCGTCCCTTTAGCATCTCTTGTAGAGCTGGTTTGGTGGAGGTGTATTCTTCTAGAATTCTTTTGTCTGGGAAGCTTCTTATTTGGCCTTCCATCTTAATTAAGAACCATGCTGGGTAAAGTAGCCCTGGTTGTAGGCCTTTGGTTCTCATTACTTGGAAGATTTCTTGCCATTCTCTTCTGGCTTGGAGCGTTTCCATTGAGAAGTCAGCTGCTATCCTTATCGGGACTCCTTTGTATGTTACTTTCTGTTTCTCCCTTGCTGCCTTTAAGATTCTCTCTTTGTCTTGGAATTTTGACATTTTAATCATGATACATCTTGAAGTGGGCCTCTTTGGGTTCCTCTTGTTTGGGGCTCTCTGTGGTTCCTGGATTTGTGTGTTTTTTTCTGTCATCAAATCAGGGAAGTTTTTCATCATTACTTTTTCAAACAGGTTTTCTATTCCTTGCTCTTCTTCTCCTTCTGGTATCCCTATTATATGGATATTATTACATTTCATGTTGTCTTGCAGCTCCCTTACCATCTCTTTATTCTTTCTGACTCTCTTTTCCTTTTCTTGTTCTTTCTGGGTGTTTTTTTTTCTACCTTGTTCTCCAGCTCACTGATTCGATCCTCTGCTTCATCCAGACTGCTTGTAATTCCTTCCAATGTGTTTTTTATTTCTGATATTTTATTGTTCATTTCTTCTTGGTTTTCCTTTATAGTTTCTATTTCCTTTTTCCTGCTGATGTAGTTCTCACTCAGTTCCTTGTAGTTGTCTGTGAGTTGCTTGAACATCTTTATAACCATTATTTTGAATTCTATATCTGATAGTTTGGTTACCTCCATTTGTTTAGCTCTTTTAGTGGGGAGTCTTCCATTCCTTTTGATTGCATGTTCTTTTTTGTCTCCCTCTTTTAGATGACTCTTTTTGTTTGTTTCTGCGCTTCCTGATGTTTTGCTTTGCTAGCAGTCTTTGTAGGGTGAACTTCTGTGTTAGGAATTCTGTGAGGTTCAGTGATGTGGTCTCTTTGATCTCCTTGTCTGGATGCAGTAGGTTTGCCCTTCTGTTTGTGCGGGCTCTCTTGTTGTATTTGGGTTTTTATCTTTCTGTGGTTCCTTTGTTGGTGGTTTATCTCCTCCAGCAAGTATGCTGATGTTCTCAGCTCCCACCTATTCTTGTATGTGATCAGTGGCAGGGGGTAGGCAAAATGGATTAAGACAGCAGGGGCGTATTTTATGGGATTTAAAATACCAGCAAGTAGAGAAGAGATAGGAGATTCTTTGGGTAAGTATAGCATTAACGGTGATATTTCCCCCAACTAGCCACTTTTTATAAAAGGTGAAAGAGAAATAAGACTCTTGTTAGAGGGGAGGAGGATTGTGAGCTGAGTCGAGAAAACAGAGCACCTGTGCAAGGTTAGATGATGAGGTATAATGAGTAAAGGATAGAAAGTAGGCATAGTATGAAAAAGAATAGAGTTAACCACAACAATAATAATGCTCAGGATTGAAGTGAAGTGGGCTAAGATCAGAGAGGGTTGCTGTGTAGTATGTACAGTTGTAGGGAACAACAGTTATTTACAATAGTACTGAAATAATAATAATATGACAAGAAATATATGATTTGGATAAGCAGAATATAAAGTACCCAATCAAGAGTTATAAGTTATTGGAACACAGGTGAAGTGAAAGAAGGAAAATTAAAATACAATAAAGACAGAATAAGGAAAACCAGTCAAACAATGCAATTAATCAGGGGAATAAAATGAGGAAAACTAAACATAAGGAAGAGAAATAAAAAATACTGATAAAATAAAAGTGGTAAAATAATGAAAAGATAATAATACACATAAACAATAAAATGCCAGTTCTGTGGGATAGCAAATTGACATTTGTCTAAGTTTCTCAGTTTTTGGGGGTTAGCCTTGTGCTCCCCCTTTCGATCTGTCTCTGGACCCTTCCTAACTTCATGCCTTATTGTCTCACTTGGGGGAAGAAAGAAAAAATAAAAGAGAATCCAAAAAGGAAAAAATAATAAGCCTCTTGCTGACTTTAAAGTTGTTCAGTGAGTTCTGCTGGTATTCCTAGATGCCACAGGAAGAGGGTGAGCTGGGCTTCGCTTTTCTTCCTGCCTATGGTTTTGAGAGGATAGGGACCGGGTCTGGGTCACAATTTCCCCACCTTCGCTGACCCAGGTCCTCCTTGAACTGGCAGGCTCAAATCAGCCACTCAGTCTCTAGGCACACAGCGTGAGTCAATCTCAGGCACGTAGCCCGAGACAAACTGGGCGCACGAGATTCTTCTCAGCTATTCAGTCTCTGGGTACACAGCATAAGTCAGTTTCAGGCTGCCTGAGACAAGCTGGGCACATGTGGTTCTGCTCAGCTATTCGTTCCCTGGTAGCCTGCAGCTGAAATCTCCCTCAGGGCGTGCCATCTAGACATGCCATCTACTGCTTAGAGCCCCTTACAAAGCAGCTGCCTGCAGTTCTTAACAAGTGCCTGGCTTTTCACACAGCCCAACTTTCCAGCCAGTCTGGAGACTATCCGAGTCAGGGTCCAACATCACCTAGCTCCACCCTTCTCCATGTGTCACCTGGCACCCCAGTTTCTCTGGTGCTGGCATCCACAGTCCCAGAGGATATGTACCACCTCTGTGTGTCTCCTACTTTGTCTCTATTCCCCCAGTGACTTCTACTACCCAAATCCTTCCTGGTGCTAGGCTGCCCTCCCTGCTCTGGCAGGGGAGGGAACTGGTGATCTAACTCTTCTCCCTGTATCCTGCGTCAGGCTCCGGGCTGGGGGCCGTAGCAGCCTTGGTCCCCACTCAGATCCCAGGGACTTTATTGTCCCTGTGCAATCTCCTTACTATCTGTTTTTCAATGCCCCCTGCAATTTTTTGCCTCCAAACTTCATATAAGCTGGGATTCTATTGGCTGCTCACTCTGTTCCTCAGAAGATCACCTAGGTGTTCCAGCTTGGCACAGGGAGAACTGGGCTCCATTCCCACCAACCTTGTTGCTATCTTCTTATCTCTCCAAATTGTTGATTTGAGTCCCAGTTTCATTCCCTTCACTGTTGATTCACTTTGCATAGCCTCCACTTTTTCCTTTATTTTGTGATCATACTCAACCATTTCTGTGAGAATCCTGATTACCAGTGTTTTGAACTCTGCCTCTGATAGGTTGGCTATCTCTTCATCATTTAGTTCTATTTTTGGAATTTTGATCTGTTCTTTCATTTGGGCCATATTTCTTTGTCTTGGCACACCTGTTACATTTTAAGGGGCGGAGACTTATGTATTCACCGGGGTAGAGCAACGCACATCACTGCATTGTGGTGCTGTATGTCGGTGAGGGGCCCGAGAGGGAACAGTGCCACTTGCTCAGCTCTTGTCCAGCTTTCAGTTACTTCCCCACTACCCATAAGCAAATTGGGGCCTTCTGGTGCTGATTTTCTGGTGGGTGGGCTTGTGTACATTCTAGGGCCCTGTGGGTCTCTCCAACAAATTCTCCTGTGAGGCTGGGAGTCTCTCCTGCCACTATAACCTCTACAGGTTTTTACAGTCACAGGTTTTGAGCTTTGTTTTCCCCTCCAGGAACCCTGGGTTACATGGTCTGTCTTGCTCCTCTGTTGTTCCTCCTGGTTTATCTGCATGCAAATATGGGACCACCAGCCACTGCCTCATCTGCTCAGTCCTCCAGCAGCCGCCTTGCCATGTGTCCTCTCTGCCCCAGCTGCTCATCTCCCTCCTACAAGTTCGAATGAGTATGTCTTCTTTAACTCCTTGGTTGTCAGACTTCCATACAGTTCTATTTTCAGGTAGTTCTGGTTATTTTTTATTTTTAAACTTGTTGTTGTCTTTCTTTGGTTGTGTGAGGAGGCAAAGTATATCTACCTATGCCTCCATCTTGGCCAGAAGTCCAGGGGAATTTAAATAATATATACAAAGTCACCTAGCCAGAAAGTGTCTATAAGAGATAGCATATTGTATTTGCATACGTTTGCATAAGTAAACATGCTCTGTTAAGTTTATTACACAAATATCTTCAAAATAAGAATAGGAAGAAAACTATCATGTATTTGATTACCAGGAAAAGAAACATATTTCGTCTTAACTATACTTTAAAAGGTCAGAGGCACTTTGTGTATTTAATTGTAATGAAATAGTATACCACCATAAAAGCCAATAACATAGCTGAATATGAAGAAATCACCAAGATATATTTTTATATGAATGAGGAAAGTGTAAAAATGTAATATATTATGCTGCCATTTGTGTATGAAAGTGCATGGATTTTGCCCTAGCTGGTGTGGCACAGTGGATTGAGTGCTGACCTATGAACTGAAGGGTTGCCGGTTGGATTCCCAGTCAGGACACATGCCTGGGTTGTGGGCTGAGTCCCCAGTTGGGAGCACATGAGAGGCAACCACAGATTGATGTTTCTCTCCCTCTCTTTCTCCCTTCCTTCTCCTCTTTCTAAAAATAAACAAATAAAATCTTTTTAAAAAGTGGATGCATTTTTTAAAAGTGCATGTATATGCATAGGATAGCTCAAGAAGGATAGAAAAATGTTGAAAATAGTAATTGTGCTAGAAATGAGTAGAGGAGGAATCTTACTTTTCACTATATATAGGTTTTCAACTCTTAAAACCTTCCCTATATGCATGTGTTGCTTATTTAAAAATAAATTTAAAGTTTGAATTTTTTTCAAGTGGAATAATTAATGTCATCAGGATACCCAACATTGATTGAATAATCTTGTGCAAATAAATCCTTTTGTTGACAAAGCATACAATTTTCCATGAGAGAGCTTTCATTAAGTTAGACAATACCTAGAGAGTAAGAAGTTAGAGACAGTAATTTTCCACCAGACATCTAAACCATGATAGGATTGAAAAAGTTGCTTGTACGTATAATGGAATAAAAATTTGTATTAGTTTTCAAACCTTTCCTTCTACATGACATTTTCCCTTCAAACTTTCAAATCTTCACTGAGAACCCATAAAGGAACATATTATTCACAAGAAAGTGGGAGGTAAATGGGAAAAAGTCAGAAATTTCATTGTATAAAATTACAAGAATGCCAAATGATCATATTATCCTGTTATTTAATGTATTTTAAATATAAAACATAGTTTGTAATAGTCATATGCCCTTTTAAGTCATAAAATATAAGTTTTTAGATATAATAGGTATAGTAAGAAGTTTCACCTCATTCAAATTCATGCTTCAGCATTGAAATAGAAGGAAGAGTCCAGGGTAAAACCTAAATATAGTCCACTGTGATTCAGACATGTAGGTAGACATCTTTGGGTATCACCACTTTTTGTTCAATATGATTATTACTGAGAAAGCATTATCTGGCACTAAAAGTTTTTTATATATTATATATGCTAGCTTTGTGTGTTTAGTTAAGTCTGTAATTAACTTTCTTTTATAACAAGCTTTGGGAAAGTATATTGGAATACAGGTAATGAAATCATGGCAGGTTAATGCTTCGTGTCATCTTGTGAACTAGTGATAGCAGCAGAAAGAGAATGGTGCTAGGAAAAACAAATTAGAACACAGCATTACAGAAATCTTTAATTTGAGATTACTTAGAAAAAATAACTATGGTTTGACACACAGTAACTGCGCATCTATAGAAATGTGGGCTCTTCCATTTGAAACTTCACTCACAGTGGTAAGGCTGTCACTCAATTTTCTTCCTTCCTACAGACCAGGTAAATCCTTGAGATGGCTGCCTACACTAAAAGAGTAGTGTAGAGTTGTAAGCAGAAATTTCATCACCATAAAACTAATTGTGTTGAAATGAAGCTCTTTTGACCTTACTGTCATTAACATTCAATTGTAACCAAACAGCTCAGATACCTTTGAACCCTTTACTGGGTTCCATAAGTTATTAAGTGGAGACTGATAGCTTGCCCAATTAATGATATAAATTATATTTCCATGAAGGATTTTATACATTCCTAATAAGTGTTAACTACCTTGTAAGGTTAAAAAAAATTGGAACTTGGGTCAAGGAATTGATGTGAAACTCAAGGGATTGATGTGAATCTTTAACAAGTAGTTAGAGTAAGAGTAGAATAATTTTCATCCAGAATTTACAAAAATAAATGAGTTAATTTTCCATTAGCATGGCTTCAAAACATCATCCCACAGAGCGAAAGCTTCCTGGTTTGATTCCCAGTTAGGACACATCCCGGCTTGTGGTTTTGGTCCCTGGTGGAGATGAGTGTGAGAAGCAACCATTCGGTGTTTCCCTTTTGCATCAATGTTTCTCTCCCTCTCTTCCTCCCTTATCCTCTCTCTAAAAATAAATAAATAAACAAACAAATAAATAAATAAATAAAATCTTTAAAAAACATAAAGATTGAGATGGGCATAAAAAACTCATAAAGAGATGTTCTTCTACAGTTGGAATATGAAAGGCGTGTGACTAGAAAGTTGTATTAGTCATATATCTGGACCATATGCTTGAGACAAGAAATCCTATATCTAAAAAAAAAAAAAAAGCTTGAAACCATCTTATGTCTACAGGTGGACCTGATATATCACCTTTTGTGTATACAACTAGATCCTTTGAGCCCAAGTTTTCTATAAAGCCTTATGCAAATGTATAGGAGTGATCAAAGAATTGCTTTTCCTACCCACTCCGATGTAGCATGATGACACCCAGACAACTTTATACAAAGAAGGCTTTTGCTAGGAGAAACAAAGGTATATACAAAGGAGGGCAAACAATTTTGCTTAAATCACTAGCATTCCTGTGCTGCTCTGTAATACCTGACTGAACAGATGATATTTTTTTTTTCTACCAGACATAAGGTAAAATGATGGGGAGAATATAAAAGAGATACTACGCAAGAAAAGAACATACATTTACTCAGAGCATAAAATGGCATTTTTAAAGATAATAAGCTTATATACTCCCAAATAGAGAACAATAAGTGACAATATTTGATCAATTCCCTAAAGAATGGGAAGGACTGTGCAATAAGCAATTGTAATGGGGAGTGATTTATGTGGGCCAATTTATGAGGGCCAGGGTTAGAGCCATGGAAACATTAGACAGTGAGATGACTTTGGAAACATGAGAGGGTTAAGAGAGTAGGAAAATGTGCCTTAATGCAAAGCAATATTTTAAATATTGCATATAGGCAAGAGCAAACAAGATAAGTTCGGGAAACAGTGGTGAGACCAATGATTTTTTGGATTGCCTAGAGAAGGCAGAGAGGGTCATTTTGGAAGAACAGCTGATATAAAATAATAGAATGAGATTTGTTCCTCTTGACATTAAACACCCCCTTTGGAATGTCCTGAGCAAGGGAAAGTAAATTATGCATAAATGCAGAGCTTAGCTATATAAGAATTCCATGAATTTTTAAATTTTTTATAAAAGCACTTCACTTAACCAAAGGTCACATCCTCATCTGGACATGGTTGAGAAAACCAGAAGTAAGCAACAGCAACCTTTGAATATATAGGGGGAAAAATCACAAAGCCATACATTAAGGTTGCCTAATTTGCCATTATAAAACTGTCTCTTACTCAGAGCCTGTTCACTCTAATTTTAGAAAAAGTCTCACTCTCCTCTCCATTACAGATTAGAAGCCAGAAATTAAAATATGTGGCTTCTAGACTCAGGCATTCTGACAGTTGTAATATTTGATAGTGACAGTCTGAAAATGAAGAAGGTAGAAAAGGTATTGAAAGCAGCCATAAGTTGAGAGATTTGGGTCATTATATTCTTGAAACTAAGATCAACTACCTCAGTAAAATATCTTCATTAAATTATTTTAATGCTTTTTTTTCACTGTCTAATAACTTTTTCCCTATAACAGAAGCTCATTTTTGTGCAATACAAGCCAAAAAAAAATAACTTAAAAGTAAGCAAAAAAAAAGCCAACTTTTTCTCATTTTCTGACCAATTATAGATATTATATCCTTTTACTTAGTTTTCCTTTGAAACATGTGGTTGTACTTACACTGAAAATCTATATTTGCTTCAAGACAGCTGAGGACTTCTGGTCAAGGTGGAGGTGTAGGTAGACATGCTTCTCCTTGTATAAGCACAAAAAGAATTGAAACTAAATCTCAAATAACACCCAGAACTGTCAGAAAATTAAACTGTATGAAAGTCCAATAATCAAAGATTTAAAGAAACCACATTCATCCAGATGGGTAGAAGGGGCAGAGATGTGGAGACAGAGGGGGAGAAAATGAGAGAAGAGAGATGCAATGTGTTTCAGAGAGGCGGTGGCAGTGGTGGAACAGGCACAGGGACTCCCACATTCACATTAGTGGATAAAAATCAGGAGGGATACCTTGGGAGTGAGCATTCCCAGCCACAGGCCAGACAGCACAACCAGGGTTCCAGCACCAGGAAGATAAATCCCTATAACTTGTGGCTGCTGTAAAAACCAGTGGGGGTTGGGGCAGCAGAAGAAATGGCCAGATTTTTAGTATACTCCACTGAAAAGGCCCGCATAGACTTAGAACATATGCAAACCCACCCACTCTGGGAGTCAACACCAGGGCAATAGCTGGAAGGGTGCCAGTCGCATAGGGGAGTGGGTGAAGTGATGGAAAACAGGGCAAGTGCCAGGCAAACTGCTGGAAGCCAGGCAACATACAGTCCCCTCTCTGAGCCCTCCCCCCACACAGAGCCAAAAAGTGGAGAAGTGGGTTGCCCCACCATCATGATTACCTAAGGCTCTTCCCCACACAATTTACAGGCGCCTTTTACAGGAAGTCAAAGCTGCTCTACCTAATACACAGAAATAAACACACTGAGGCTGCAAAATTGAGAAGACAAAGAAATATGGCACAAATGAAAGAACAGAACAAAACCCCAGAAAAAGAACTAAATGAAATGAAGATACCCAACCTATCAGATGCAGAGTTCACGACACTTGTGATCATGATGCTCAAAGAACTCATTGAATATGGCAATGACATAAAGGAAAAAATGAAGGTTACACTAAGTGAAATAAAAATCTACAGGGAAGTAACAGTGAAGGGAAGTAAGCCAGAATTCAAATCAATGATTTGGAATACAAGGAAGAAATATTATATTCAATCAGAACAGCAAGAAGAAAAAAAGAATTAAAAAAGCAAGGATAGACTAAGGAGCCTCTGGGACATCTCCAAATGTATAAACACCCAAATCATAGAGATGCCAGAGTGAAAAGAGGAAGACCAAGACATTAAAAACTTATTTGAAAAAATAATGAAAGAAAACTTCCCTAATTTTGAAAATAGACATACAAGTCAAGAAAGCACAGAGAATACCAAGCAAGTTAAATGCAAAGAGGACTACACCAAGATACATCATAATTAAAATGCCAAAGGTGAAAGATGAAGAGAGAAGCTTAAAAGCAGAGACAGAAAAGGAGACAGTTACCTAGAAAAGAGTTCCCATAAGACTGTCAGCTGATTTCTCAAAAGAAACTGTGCATGCTAGAAGGGACTGACAAGAAGTATTCAAAGTGATGAAAAGCAAGGTCCTACAACCTACATTACTCTATCCAGCAAAACTATCCTTTAGTAACAGACTATAGAAATGATCCCTGGAAGTGTAGCCCTGCTATCATTTAGAATGGAAGGACAGATAAAGTACTTCCCAGACAAGATAAAGCTAAAGGAGTTCATCATAACCAAGCCATTATTATATAAAATGTTAGAGGGACTTATTTAAGAAAAAGAACATCAAAACTATCAACATTAAAAAGGCATCACCCTGGCTGGCGTAGCTCAGTGGATTGAGCGCGGGCTGCGAACCAAAGCATCGTAGGTTTGATGCTTTGATTCCCAAAGCATCGTAGTCAGGGCACATGCCTGGGTTGCAGGCCACAGCCCCCAGCAACCGCACATTGATGTTTCTCTCTCCCTTTCTCCCTCCCTTCCCTCTCTGGGAATAAATAAATAAAATATTTTTAAAAAGGCATCAAATTTACAACTATCAACAATTGAATCTAAAAAAACAACAAACCAAGCAAACAACCAGAACAGGAACAGAATGATAGGTATGGAGATCATTTGGAGGGTTATCATTTGGGAGGGGGAAGGGGGACAATGGGAGGAAAAGTGCAGGGATTAAAAAGCATAATTAGTAGGTACAAAACAGGGGCATGTTAAGAATAGTACAGGAAATGGAGAAGCCAAAGAACTTGTATGTGCAATCCATGGGTATGAATAAGAAGGGGGTATTGCTGGTGGAAAGGGGTGTACCAGGCAGAGGGGAGCAAAAGTAGAAAAATTGGGACAACTGTAGTAACTAATCAATAAAATATACTTAAAGAAAGAGATATCTCTATACTGCTTTCCACAGTGGCATCACTAGTCTGCATTCCTGCGAACAGTGCAAAAGAGTTTCCTTCTCCACATCCTTGCCAGCACTTGTTGTTTTTTACAGGACAAAATTAGTTTAATTAGGTAAGGAATAATCAACCTAAACAATCTTTATCTTGAAGGTATATATTTTAATTTGTCTATATAGACAAATTAAAGTTAGCATTAGACCTTTTTTTAAAAGTATATTTTATTGATTATGCTATTACAGTTCTCCCAACTTTTCCCCTTTTATTCCCCTTCCATCCTGCACCCCCAACCCTCCCACACTCCCCTGCTTAGTTCATGTCCATGGGTTGTACATATAAGTTCTTTGAATTCTCTGTTTCCTATACTATTATTAACCTCTCCCCTTCTATTTTATGCCTACCAATTATGCTTCTTATTCCCTGTACCTTTCCCCCTTATTCCTCTCCTCCCTCTCCCCACTGAAAACCCTCCATGTGATCTCCATTTCTCTGATTCTGTTCCTGTTCTACTTGTTTGCTTAGTTTTCGTTTTTATTCATTTATTTTTTAGGTTAATTTGTTGATAGTTTTTTGTCATTTTACTGTTCATAGATTTTATCTTTTTCTTAGGTACGTCCCTTTAATATTTCATATAATAAGGGCTTGGTGATGATGAGTTCCTTTAACTTGACCTTATCTGGGAAGGACTTTATCTGCCCTTCCATTCCAAATGATAGGTTTGCTGGATAGAATAACTTGGATGTAGGTCCTTGCTTTTCATGACTTCAAATACTTTTTTCCAGTCCCTTGTTGACTACAGGGTTTCTTTTGAAAAATTAGCTGATAGTCTTAAGGGCAGTCCTTTGTAGGTAACTCTCTCCTTTCTTCTTGCTGCTTTTTAAGATTCTCTCTTTATCTTTAATCTTGGGTAACTTAATGATGATGTGCCTTGGTGTGTTCCTCTTTGGGTCCAACTTCTCTGGGACTCTGGGCATCTTAGTCTTCCTGGAAGTCTATTTCCTTCACCAGATAGGGGACATTTTCCTTCATTATTTGTTCAAGTAAGTTTTCAATTTCTTGCTCTGGTTTTTCTCCTTCTGGCACCCCTATAATTCAGATATTGGAACATTTAAAGTTGTCCCAGAGGTTCCTAAGCCTCTCTTCATTTTTTAAAATTCTTGTTTCTTCATTCTGTTCCAGTTGGATGTTTATTTCTTCCTTGTGTTCCGAAACATTGCTTTGAGTCCTGGTTTCCTTCCTGTCACTGTTGGTTCCCTGATAATTTTACTTTATTTCACTTTGGGCATCCTTGATTTATTCTTTCATTTCTCAACTAAGCTCAATCAATTCTGTGAGCATTTTGATTACCAGAGCTTTGAACTGTCCATCATATAGGTTGGCTATCTCCCCATCTCTTTCTGGAGTTTTGCTCTGTTTCTTTATTTGGGCCATATTTCTTTGTCTCAGTGTACCTCTTAAGTTTTAAGGGGGCAGGGCCTTTGGTATTCACCAGGGCAGGGCAACCCTCCTTGCTTCGCTGTGGTGCTGTCTATGAGGGAGGTGCCAGAAAAGGAATAATGAAGCTCCCCTGAACCCTGGTGTGAGACTGGGAGTTTCTCCCGCAGTGGCAACCCCCCACCATAGTCCACTGTCAGCTCTGAGTCTCTGTTTCTGGTTCAGCCAGCCCCTCCTGCTCGGCCCACTGCCTTGCTGTGGGTTCTCTCCATCTGCCCATCTTACAGGTCTGGTTGGTCTGGTTGACTGTTTCTTTAATTTCTTGGCTGTTGGATTTCCATGCAGATTGATTTTCTGGCACTTCTGTTTGATTATTGTATTTAGATTGGTTTCTATCCTCATTTTGGTTGTGGGAGGAAGTGAAGGGTTTCTACCTAGCCTCAATCTTGGATGGAACCCCCCCTTGGTTTTTTTTGATTTATTGATGGCCATTCTGAGAGGTATAAGATGGTATCTCATTGTAGTTTTTATTTGCATTTCTATGATGATTAGTGACATTGAGCATCTTTCCATATGTCTATTGGCCATCTGTATGTCCTTTTGGAGAAGTGTCTATTTGGGTCCTTTGCCTATTTTTAAATTATGCTGTTTATTTTTTTGGTGTTGAGATTTAAAGTAGTTTGTAAATTTTGGATATCAGTCCCTTAGAAGATATATTGGAGAGTATGTTCTCCCATTGTGTGGGTTCTCTTTTTTGTTGTTGTTGACAATTTACTATTGTGTGCAAAAACTTTTTAGTTCAATATAATCCCATTTGTTTATTTTTTCTTTTGTTCCCCTTGCCTGGGGAGATATATCTGATAAAAAAATTTCTACATACAATGTCTGAGATTTTGCTGCCTATGTTTTCTACTAGGACTTTTATGGTTTCAGATCTACCATTTAAGTTTTGGGTCCATTTTAAATTTATTCTTTTGTGTGGTGTAAGAAAGTGGTCTACTTTCACTTTTCTGCATGTGTCTGTCCAATTTTTCCAACACTATTTATTGAATAAACTATCTTTAGCCCATTATATGTGCTTGCTTTCTCTGCCAAGTGTTAATTGACTATAAAGGTGTGGGTTTATTTCTGGGTTCTCTATTCTGTTCCATTGACCTTTGTGTCTGTTTTTGTGTTAGTACCAGGCTGTTTTGATTACTGTAGCCTTGTAGTATTGTTTGATATTAGGTAATGTGATTCTTCCAACTTTGTTCTTCTTTCTCAGGATTACTGTAGCTATGCATGGCCTTTTGTGGTTCCATATACATTTTTGAAATATTTGTTCCAGTTCTGTGGGATATGTCATTGGAATCTTGATAGGAATTGTGATGAACCTATAGATTGCTTTGGGTAGTATGAACATTTTAATGATGTTAATTCTTCCTATCCATGAACATGGTATGTGCTTCCATTTACTTGTATCTTCTTCAATTTCTTTTTCAGTGTCTTATAATTTCCCAAGTACAGGTCTTTTACTTTCTTAGTTAGGTTTATTCCTAGGTATTTTATTATTTTGTAGCATTGTGAAAAAAGAGTGAAGGTTCATCCCTGCACACTCTGTCAAGTCACATTTACTTAAAAGCCATTTTTATCCTGGCTGGTGTGGCTCAGTGGATTGAGCACTGGCCTCCAAACCAAAACTAAAAACGCTTTTTGCTATAGGACAAGAAACAAGAATCTATATTTTCATGGCTAATAGTGACACAATGGCCACTTCTTAATTGCTTTCACTGTGGCTCTAGTCACCAGTAGCATACCATTTCAAGAACATTTTCTCATAGCACAAAGTGGAATGCTGTCAAGCATTACTGTGATAACATCCCTTTTTATGCTTCATGAGAAGCAATGGCTTTCTGCAGAAAATTGGAGGAGATGAAAGTCTACCACCTGCTTAGCCTACCCAGATGAACTGGCCTTAGTCATCACACAGTTCTTTCTCCTTCATTTCCCATTTCCACCTGCTGCAAACCTAAGCCCATCAGAAGATGAATGACCATTAGGATATTGATTCTGAAAGGTTGATAACACGTTTTTGAGAGATTTAGATATGATCGGATCTTTCCGTGGTTCCTTCGTCTTTGACTTCTTTCCTTCACCTTCTCCTGTGTCACTTTCACCAAGGAGAAGAGATTTAAAGGGAACATTTATCTCCTCTCATAATCTTATTTACAAATATTACGTTGTTTAATTACTGCTTAAGGATTCTTGAAAGAAAAGTGCTAAATGCTTGTAAAGAGTATTAAACATTTCCTTTTAGTATTTGTGAAGAGATTTACCAAATTGAAAGACTATTGGAATGAAATTGAACAACTTTTGCCTGGAGAAGTAAACCAGGAAAATGTCAGAAAGTACTGTATTCCTCAGCATCTTTAAAAACTCACTGTGAGTTCAACTTAAGGTTTTAGAGGGTGTAAAAACTATAGTGAGAGAATGTGGTTGTGTTCAGTGGATTTCAGCTAAAAGTTACTTTGTTTCTAATATCCTTCATTTTTAATATTTAGAAATCATTCTTACTTAGCTCCAGGAGTTCTCATAGTGGCAACAAATCTACAAACTATGAGGTCTGAAAACATGCAGAGTGCTTGTAAGGAATCCAATTGCTTTGATATCTTGAAATGTCTATTACAGGGAGGCACTGGGATCTAACAATTCATGGAAGAGTAACCACCCTCTAGGAACTACTTTTGGGAGAAATACCACTTTAATCGCATCTTATAATGTAGTAGTCTAAAATACCATATTCTCTTTTTACACAGGAAAATATTCTCAAGTTTGAAATTGCATGGGATAGAAAATAAAACTATGGAAGAGGCAACACCTATGTCTTATATCGAGTAGAGCCTATTTCTGATGGATACAATTCACTCGTTCAGTCAGTCAGTCACTTAATAAACATTTATTGAGCATCTAGTATCATTTGCTGAATACTGTTAGTTCATAAATAAGTCATTTTTCTCAAAAAAGATTCAGATGAATGAAGATGGACATATGATCAAATAAGTGCACTACAAGGTAATAACTGCTTATATGAGCTACTCAAAGAACAAAGTGACTAATGTTTATTAGATATTGCCACATGTAATTCTACCCACAAGTCACACTCTTGATAGACTTTACTCTATCCTTTCTGTATGCCTATTAGAAATAATTCTGTGGCCTTTGCAAGGCCTTTGCATAGGGTCATGGACCATAGTGAGCATGATATACCCTACAGACAGGAAGTGCATCACCTACATAGACCAGAAATAGTGACCCTGCTGAGCACATGCTGGGACCTCAACTTGTTTGAAAGAATGGGTAAATGAATATATATGGGGAGGGATGACTTAAGGGTATATAGCTTATGTAGAAGAAAAAAGAGAGGGAACTGTAGAAGTGAAGCAAATTTGTCTAGTTTCAAAGTAAAGAATAAAGTCAAGAAATGTCCAAAACCTTAAAACACTCCTGAAAGAGCAGAGTTGAACAAATGCAAAATTATCTATTTTTGAAGAGGAAAACTGATGACATTTTCTTTAAGTGAAGTTATCAATACAATGCCACCCTAACAAAAACCCAAACAAGCTTTAATATGGGGCTAGGAAAGTTGCTCTTAAAGTTTGCAAGGAAAAAAGAACATGCTAGAAGTGTCTGGAAAAAAACACCAAAACAACAAAGCCCCTATAACTAAAGCAGTATGGTAGTGATACATGAGTATAAAGACAGACTATTATAAAATTGAACAGAATAGAAATCTCTGACAAAGATCCAACTTCATACAGAAATCCACTATATGGTAAGGGTGGCATCTCGAATCACTGAGTTAAAGATGGACTTGGGTAACCATTTGGTAAAAGGTAAAATTAGATCTCACAATATACACAACAATAAACTTCAGATTCATCTGAGATCTAAGGATAAGATTCTAATAATTTAAGTACCAATGAAAATATGAGTGATTACTTACGTAATTAGCGTGGGGAAGGCTTTGTAATTATGACTCAAAATCGAGAGGCAATAAAAAAGAGAGTGATAAATTTAACCACAGAAGTCAAAACTTTTTTCCAGCACTTCTCTGATATTTCTGCCAGAAACAATCTGCATCTAAACTTGAGGAAATTTTAGACAAACTTAAATTGTGGGGCATGCATTCGACAAAATAACTGGTCCATAATGTTTTAAAGTGTGGAGATCATGGAAGTCACTGAAGAAATGAGTCTCCTTAATGAGGTTAAAGGGATGTGGTAACTAAATGGAATAGATGATTCTGAACTAGATCTTTTTGCTTGAAAGGACATTATTGGTACAACTGGTGAAACCTAAATGGGGTTTGATGATTACATGGTAGTAATGTACCAATGTTAGTTTCCTGAATTTGATGTTTGTATTTTAGTTAGAAAGGATATTTTCCTTGTTTGTAGGAAAATGATAGTAATGTTTGAGATGATGGTCAATAAGTTGCTTAAAAAGTTTGGGAGTAAAACCCATTTTTGTAGCATATTTTTTTCTGTAAATTTGAGATTACACATATATATATATACACACACACACATATGTAATATATATGATATATAAAGGTATTTTAAATTAATGCCATAGGAAAAGTTAAATTACCAAAATTGATCCCAGAAGAGATTTAAAAATACAAACAGGAATTACTAGAGAAGAAATGTGGAATGTGTCGCAATGTAATCCCCAAAACACCATCAGGTCCAGATGTGTTCATAGGAGAATTTTATTTAGCTCCTAAAAGACAGTTATAATGCTATCTAAACTGTTATAGAACACAGGAAAAGAACTAAAGCTTCCAAATCCTTTTCATAAAATGAGAAAACATTGATACCAGAATCCAAATATGACAGGAAAAATAAAGAAAAAGACAGATCAACTTTTCTTAGGAATATCCATGTAACAAATCTAAATAAAACATTAACAAACACTCTGCAACACATTAAAAGGATAATAAACCATGACCAAGAGGCATTTTATCTAGTAGTGCAGGAATAATTCAACACCAGAAAAAAAACTATTAATGCAATTTACCATATTAACAAATCAAAGTGGAAAAATTATATGATCATCTTCATAGATGCTGAGGATGTATTTAATAATATTCAACATCCATTCTTTTCTTTAAAGATTTTATTTATACTTTTAGAGAGAGGGAATGGGAGGGAGAAAGAGAAGAAGAGAAACATTAGTGTACAAGAGAGAGAAAGACACATCCATCAGTTGCCTTTCACACGCCTCTAACTGGGGACTTGGCCCACAACCCAGGCATGTGCCCTGACTGGGGATTGAACCAGTGACCTTTTGGTTCCACAGCTGGCACTCAATCCACTGAGCCACACCAGCCAGAGCCATTCTTTATAAATATTCTATAAATAAAACAGGAATCAGTAGATATATTTTATCATGTTAAAGAAGAATCCATTTCTACCCTCAAATGACCTTATGTTAATTTAAGATTGTACTCTGGAAGTGGTCTGTAAAGTGAGGAGCAAGACAGGCCTATTCAGCATTGTTGCAGAAGTTCTGGTCTACATAATTAGAGAAAATCAAGAAACAAAATGAATAAACATTGGTAAAAGGGGGTGAAAGGTATTATTTCTAGGTGATATAATTATATATGTGGAAAACACAAGAAAATCAACTGGAAAACTATGTAAACACTGAGATACTTCAGTAATACAGCAAGGTATAAAATAGAGAAATAAATACCTGATACAAATAAAAGTTACAAGCAATGTTGGTAAACCCAGCTACTGGTAGAGGGCTTCAATACTTTCAGTAATACCTTTGGGATTTTTTTCTTTATTGTGTAGATAAACTTTAGAAGTGAGTTATCTGGAGCCATTTTTGTTCTTTTATAGATAATAAAACTTTTCTTTCTGGTGGCTTTTAGGATTTTTCTCTGTGATTTTGAAATTCTCAGCTTTACTGTGGTTAGATGTGTATTAGTTTTACTTTCTTCAGGACTTGGTGTGCCCCTTTCACTTGAGACCTCATGTATCTTTACAAATTGAAAATCGAAACCATTTTTTATTTAATTATTGCATCTTCTCATTCTCTCTCTTCTTTATTCCTGAAACTTCAATTACATATATATTGGGTCTGATCTTTCTATCCCACATGTCTCTTAATATCTCTCTTATACTTTCTATCTTTTTGTCTCAGTGGGTTTTCTAGATCTGTCTCCCAATTCAATACTTCTCTTTTGGCTATACAGTAGTCCCCTCTTATCTCCGGGGCATATGTTCCAAGATCCCCAGTGGATGCTTGAAACTGTGGACTGTAGGAAACCCTACCTATACTATGTTTTTTCCCATACATGCATACCTATAATAAAGTTTAATCTATAAATTAGGCACAGTAAGAGATTAACAATAACTAATAATAAAATAATTGTAGTAATATACTGTAATGAAAATCATGGGAATGTGGTATCTCTCAAAATATTTTATTGTACTGTACTCACTCTTCTTATTCTTGTGATACATTGGTGGAACCATTCCCCAACCATGATGGCCATCACCCACATGTTCTGATTATGTTGCAGGAACATAGGCAGATAATTTTTATTTTTATTTTTGAGAGCATGTGGGCTTTTCACTCTGTACAATACCTCGGCTTTCTCATATGCCCTGTAGCATTGCCACATGGTACCAGAGTTAATCTGTTCTTCGATCTTTTATGCCCTGGTGACTCCTTTGCACTTTATGAGTGTACATTCTATTGGACATCGTCAAGAAGAGCCCAGTTTCATCACAATTGAAGACTTGTTTTGGATGGTATCTTTCTCCTTAATCAACTTCTTCAATTCTGCCAGAAGTGTTGAAGCAGCTTCTTCAATAGCAGACACAGCTTCTCAATAATTTTTATATTTTTCAGTTCAAACCTATTCCTGAATCTGTAATCATTCCTTAATGTACAGTAAATGGCTTGGTGTTGATTGTTTAAGGGGATCCTTTGCTTAAGTTTTTGTGTAGGCTCACTGCTTTCTAGCGTAATGCAGTGCCATCAGTGGGAACATGTTTCCTGTTCACATCTTCCATCCACAAATGTTATGCTTTCTCCATCTTAACTAAGCACTCATCATACACTGTGGCTGTAACTTTTGCAGTTTGAGGCACAACAGCAAAACTAGCACAAATTTCTTTTTCCTTCTTCACAATTTCATGGATAGAAGATTTGTTCTTACAGTAGATCTTAGCAACCTCAGTGAATGGTTTTCTTTCTTAAGTTGATTACTTTCACTTAAGCATTTCATGGCTCCTCTTTGACATCACTACTCTTATGCTTCAGGGCCATTATTAAGTAAAATAAGGACTACTGGAACACAAGCACT
This sequence comes from Tonatia bakeri, assembly GCA_004024845.1. Lineage (NCBI taxonomy): Eukaryota > Metazoa > Chordata > Mammalia > Chiroptera > Phyllostomidae > Tonatia > Tonatia bakeri. The sequence continues at coordinate 23,061 of PVIA01006156.1, forward strand.
GTGATACTGTAACAGTTGATCTGAAAACCAAGATGGCTGCTAAGTGACAACTGTGGGCAGTGTACACAGCATGGAGATGCTGGACAAAGGGGTGATTCATGTCCTGGACAGGACAGTGCAACATGTCATCACATTATTTAGAATGGTGCACAAGTTTAAAATTATGAATTGTTTATTTGTGAAATTTTCCACATAATATTTTGGACCATGTTTGATCACAGGTAACAAACCATGGAAAGTGAAACAGGATAATGGGGGAGACTCCTGTATTTTTAGTCTACTGCTTAACTTGTGTATTGAGGCTTTAAAAAATATTAAGATTATTTATAGATTAAAATTTTTTGCCCTGGCTGGTGTGGCTCAGTGGATTGAGTGCAGGCCTGTGAACCAAAGGGTTGCCTGTTTGATTCTCAGTCAGGGCACATACCTGGGTGGAGGGCCAGGTTCCCCAGTGGGGGGCACATGGGAGGCAACCACACATTGATGTTTCTTTCCTCTTTCTTCCTCCCTTTGCCTCTGTCTAAAAATAAATGAATAATATCTTTAAAAAAAATTTTAAATTAGATTTTAATGTAGTTGAGGTAGAGAAGGAATATTTCACACAGCTCAAACTGTCATACTGACCAGATATCTAGACAGTTTTTTTGGGTATGAATTGATATTTATGGTTGCATTAATTTATGGCTATATTATATACCATTTATTTAATAATTTCCAATTTTTCATATGTTTATTGATTAAGAGAGACAGAAAAGGGGTGGGGGGGAAAGTGCAAGAGAGAGAAAGAGAAAGAGAAACATTGATGTGAGAAACATTGATCAGCTGCCTCGTGCATGTTCCAGGACCAGGGATTGAACAACATTGCCTGTCTGTGTATGGGACGGTGCTTCAACCAATTGAGCCACACTGGCCAGGGCAGATTTTTCTATTTTTGATTGCTGAATTTGTTTAAAATTTTTGCTAATGTATTGTAAATAATTTTGAAATGAATATCTTTTTGTACAAGGGATTTTTTAAAATTTTAGATTATTACTTTCTTTGAAACTATTGAATCAAAAGTATACATTTTTTAAAAAGATTTTATTTATTTATTTTTAGAGAGAGGGGAAAGGAAGGAGAAACAGAGGGAGAGATTGGTGGCCTCTTATATGCACCCCAACTGGGGACTACCCCACAACCCAGGCATGTGCCCTGACCAGGGATCAAACCAGTGACCTTTCACTCTGTAGGACAACACCCACCCACCTGTGCCACACCGATCAGGGCACTATGCATGGTTTTAACATTCTCAATGCTTATTGTCAAAATGTTCTTTAAAGGGATGAGCCAATTAAAATGTGATTGGCAGCCTATATTAGTATGACAGACTGCCACTTCAGCAACATTGAGTATTTTAATTTTGTATTTTTTTAATTTAAAGGATGAAATGATATCTTCTTTTTAAAATTTGCATTTGTTGGACTACTGTAGGACTGAAAATTTCTGCAGTTTTTTATTAGCTGTATTTATTTACTGTTTTGAGGATTGCTTCTTTATGCACTTTGTATTTCATTTATTAGAGTTTTATTATTTTTCTTATTGAAGTATATTACTCCTTTCATAATGCAGATATAAACCTGTCATATTTGTGGTGGTTTTCCTCCCAACCTGTGGTTTAATTAATCTATAAATTGCTGTGAATGCATTCACTATCCTTGAAGCAAGACTAACCCTTTGCTCATTTCAGTCAGCTTAAAACTGAGGAACACATTTTCTTCATGGAGATATAGAAGCTGCAGCTCTGATTTCAGTTTGATGTGATTCAAAATGGCCTGTAATGCTGTACTTCCAAGGAATGGAGATTACAGTGGTGATGGCCCCACGATAAAGCTGCATTGCTGCAGTGTGGGACAAGTAGGGGCTGTCCAACTGAAAGAATTATGGCCAATATATTGTAGAGTTATAACAAGATCAGCACACAAATCTAAGCTACCTTGATAACTCACTTCTAAAGTATATTCACAACCAAGAAAAATTCCCAAAGGAATTATTGGACATGCTGAATAATCTGATCATAATTAGTTTTCAAAATGTAAAGTATGGAAATGCACATGTATTGAGGCTGGTTCATTTTCTCTCTTCAAGAAATATGGGCTGAATTATGAAATAGTCTAGCTTTATTTTAAGAGTGGCAGTGAAGACCTACAGATGTGGTAGATATACTCAAGAGGTGTTATAAATTTGTGAATATAAGTAGTGTAAGAGATTAAACAAGGGACATAATTAGGAAAACGTATCATATGTAATAATCAGTATTATTCACTTTGGAGCTAGTTGGCCCCAAGAGAGACAAACCTGAATCAATGACAAATGACTTAAATTGAACTGGATATGGCCAACATTTTGCTAATATTATTAGTAAAGCCAGAAGTGGAAGAGTGCTCTCCCTGAGTGAATGAAAATTACATCTTAAATGTAGATTCCACTTCCCTTGTCCCAGGAGAATTGCTTAGGTTTACCTTCAGTGGTAGAATTTTCTCCAAACTGTAAGTGCAAATCCAGTTGTCTTTGAGATTCTAGTCTGTCTGCCCAGTGCAGGGTGACTCAGAACTAGTCTTTTGCTACTGTACAAGAGCCTCTGCTGACCAGAGATTTCTACCCACTGCTCAGAAGTCCCCAATAGCCCTCTCCAGGGCAGCACCCTTCAGAACCTGCTGTCTCCCTATCTGCTTGTACAGACAATTGGAATCAAAAGAAACCAGAGCCCCATCTTCGTCCTTTTTATTTCTGAAAGCTAACTGGAGTGATGAATTTTATTTCAGTCTTCCTACACACAGTCACAAGATTTATTCTCCACTACTTGCTATTACTTCTCAATAAAAGCAGTTACGCTAACCATGGTAATCAGTTCTTTTCACTGGCAATAAAGCACAAATATCACAGGTTTGGGTTCATTTTTAAAAGAAGTACAATTTTAAAACCTTTAGAAAGTTGATGCCTGGAGCTGGATGGTATAATGACCTCTTCTTTCAAACCAACATTAGACCCAGATTGTATTTCCAAATGAAAAGGCTGCTGGGCCAGAGAAAGTGACCTTTGGCTGAATGACTACTTCGTACCTTGTCAGCTTCACTGCTGCCTGGCCATTAGGAAGAACTACCAAGTAATAAACTATTTACAGTCTGCACTTACCTATCCCCTGCAGGGCACTGTCTGAGGAGGAAAAAAAGGCAATTGATTTCCTCTATTTGATAGTCATCATCTTATACTTAGGTCATCTAACTGCCGAACACTGCTTATGTTCAATTCTTAGTGTACCTGATATTACAAAGGTGGTTGCTTTTTTTTTTTACAGATTTTAGAAGTGTAGTGCTTTTGTACAACATAAAATAATACCTAGAGCCCTAAAAAGATTAAGTACAGAGACAAGAAAGACTGAAAGAGGTTTTCCTGTTCTAAAGGATCTCATTTAAATGAAGCTATAAAAGGAATGCCTAAATTCTTTCCCCATCCATGCCAAACATTTTTATTCTGACAAATTAAGAATTATCTTGAACTCTGAAAATTTCTTTTCAAAAGTGTTTAAAAAGTGAGTTCACTTAATCTCCCCAAATCTTGGTTTTCACATCTGAAAAATAAGGGAGTTCTTTTTACCTCTGAGATTGTTTAATTTTAAAAATTAGATTTGAATAGCAAGTAGCAAGAAACTTTCATTTTTATGGTTAGTTTATGTGGTAGAAAAAACTTCTAGACAGAGAAGTCATTAGAATGCTTTATAAAAATAGAAATAAATTGCGTGTTTCAACAGGTTTTTTTTTAAAGATCTCTTATTCATCAGCATTCAGACTGTCTGGGCACCAGAGATCATTGGAAGCCTAAGACATGGTTCCTCTCTCAGGCCTCATGGCCTTCCTGGAAACACAAGGTATACAGAAATATAAATGAGTAGAGTCCAAGACAGCGTATATTTATGTGGAGCTACAATAGCCAGGGCAGGACTACCAAAATGGGGCCTTGTGTTGGGACATGAACTGGGCTGTCAAGTGCAGTGAGTGTGGCTCATGAGGGAGGCAGAAAGAAAGCTCCTCACACTTAACAGGTTTATAGGACTTAACATTTTGGAGGAGTGGAAGGAAAATCTAGACAGAGGGGTGGTAAGAGATTATAGATGAAAAATATGAGCTTGGACTTGGACCTAGATCCTTGGAAAATGCCTTTTATTTTGAGCCTTTAAAGCAGTAGTTTCCACTAGGGGGCAATACACTTGGAATTGCACAAGAAAATTCACTGGAAAGAAAATTGTAGAAATTTATTTATATTTATTCTTTCATCTTTCAAACAGTTCTTTTTGAAACAGTTATTTTGTGTAACAAAAAATATTTTTTGTACGTAAAAAAATAAATATAAATATAAAAAATATTACACATTATCTGTGTGTTACTGTGTGTTTACCACCCCAAATCAAGTCTCCTTCCATCAGCATTTGTCACTCCTTTACCCACCTTTATCACTCCCAACCCTCCTTTTCCTCTCGTAATCACGATATTGTTGTCTATGGATTTTTTTCTTAATCCCTTCACCTTTTTCACCCAGCTCCCTAACCCCCTCCCCTTAGATAGCCATCAGTCTGTTCTCTGTCTCTGTGAATCTGTCTCTATTTTGTTAGTTTATTTTGTTCATTAGATTTAGTATTTGTCTTCCTCTGACTGGCTTGCTTCACTTAGGATAATATACTCCAAGTCCATCCATGCTGTTGCAAAGGATAAAATTCCCTTCCTTTTTTATGTCTGAATAGTATATCATCGTGTAATTGTACCACAGCTTTTTTATTTACTTATGTACTGATGGACACTTGGACTGCTTTAAAAGCTTGGCTATTGTAAATGCTGCAATGAACATAGGGGTGCAGATATTCTTTTGAATTAGTGTTTCAGGTTTCTTTGGGTATATATATTCCCAGAAGTGGAATCACTGGGTTAAAAGGTAGTTTTATTTTTAATTAAAATTTTTTTATTTTAATTTTTGTTGGAGAGAGGAAAAGGGAGGGAGGAACAGAGGGATAGAAACATCAGTGTGAGAGAGAAACATTAACTAGTCATCTTCCGTACACACCCCGACCTGGAATCAAACCAACAACTCAGGCATTTGCCCTGACTAGGAATCAAATTGGTGACCTTTTGGTTTGTGGAACAATGCTCAACCAAGTGAGCCATACCAGCTAGGACTCATTTTCAATTTTGTGAGGTAACTCCATACTGCTTTCCACAGTGGCTCTATCAGTCTCCATTCCCACCGACAGTGCACGAGGGTTCCCTTTGTTCTATATCCTTGCCAACACTTGTTGATTGTTGATTTATTGATGATAGTCATTCTGACAGCTGTGAAGTGATATCTCATTGTGGTTTTATTTATTTGTTTTTCCTTTTTCATTGTGGTTTTAATTTGCATTTTTCTGATGATTTGTGACATTGAGTGTTCTTTGCATACTAGAACGGAGAAATCAATTCAGTAAAGTAGCAAGGTACAAAATAAGTACCAAGAAATAAGTTGCATTTTTATAAGCCAATAATGAACTATCAGAAAGGAAAACTAAAAAACAATCCCATTTACAATCATAACAAAAAAAAAAGGAATACCATATTTTTTGGACCATAAGGTGCACCTAGGTTTTAGAGGAGGAAAATTAGAAAAAAATTTTTTGAAGCAAAAAATGTGGTAAAATATTTAATAACATAAATAACATAATATTTCACCAATGTACATGTAAACAGAACTCAACAGCAGCATTAACAGCCATTATTCCTCCCAAATTGGGGGGGATCAATCTTATAGTCTGAAAAATATGATAAATTTTTTAAAGGGATTTTATTTATTTATTTTTAGAGAGAGGGGAAGGGAGGGAGATAGGGAGAGAAACATCAATGTGTGGTTGCCTCTCATGTGCCCCCAACTGGGGACCTGGCCCACAACCCAGGCATGTGCCCTGACTGGGAATTGAACCTGTGACCCTTTGGTTGGCAGCCTGGTGCTCAATCCACTGAGCCACACCAGCCAGGGCAAAAACTTAGGAATAAATTTAACCAAAGATGTAAAAGACCTGTACTTGGAAAATATAAGATACAGAAAAAGAAACTGAAGAAGATACAAATAAGTAGAAATATATATTATGTGCATGGATAGGAAGAATTAACATCATTAAAATGTCCATATTATGTAAGGCAATGTATAGATTCAGCACAATTTCTATCAAGACACCAATGGAGTACTTCACAGAACTAGAACAAATATTCCAAAAATTTATATGGAACCACAAAAGACCCTGAATAGCTGCAGCAATCTTGAGAAAGGAGAACAAAGTTTGAGGAATCATGCTCCCTGATATGAAATTATTCTACAAGGCTATAATAAAACAGCATGATACTGGCATAAAAACAGACATTAAATCAATGGAACAGAATAGAGAGCCCAGAAATAAATCCACACCTTTATTATCAATTAATATGAACAAAGGAAGGAAGAACATACAATAGGGTAAGGATAGTCTATTCAACAAATGGTGTTGAGAATATTGGACAAATAGGTGCAAAAAAAAAAAAAAAGAAAGAAACCAGACCACTTTCTTACACAATACAAAAGAATAAACTCAAAATGGATCAAAGACTTAAATGTTAGACTCAAAACTATAAAAAATCTGGAGGAAAGCACAAGTAGTAAAATCTTCGACATTTCTCATAGCAGTATTTTTCTACTGTATCTTTTCAGGCAAGGGAAACAAAATATTAATAAATGGGACTGCATCAAACTAAAAGTTTTTGCACAGCAAAGGAAACCATTAACAAAATAAAAAGACAACCCACTGAATGGAAGAACGTATTTGCCAATGATACATTTGATAAGGGGTTAATATTGAAATAGTTCTATTAAAAATGTTTTAATCCTCATCTGAGAGTATATTTATGTTTTTTGAGAGAGAAAGAGATATTGATCAGTTGTCTCCCATATGTACCCCAGCTGGGTATTGAACCCACCACCTAGGCATGTATGCTGAGTAGGAATCAAACCAGTGACCCTTCAGTGTATGGGATGATGCTCCAACCAACTGAATCATACCAGCCAGGGCAATCAGTTTTACTTTAAATTAATTAATGAATATTGTGCATAACACATTGATATATGTGGATATAATTTATAGAGAAATATACATGTAGTGGAATGCACTATCCAGTTTTTATTTTTCTGATAGAAGTGAATGATGAAAGACATTTGGAAATCATTGCTTCATGTCACTGTCATTGCTACAATAATTGTTACCATTTATTAAGTGCTTAATACTGCCAGGGGCTTTGTTTAGTGCTGTATGTAACAATGTGATTTCATTTTACCTGCACCATAAAGTCTAAGAGGTAGGTAGTGTATGGGATCCCATTTTATAGAGTTTGAAGCTCAGACAGGTAAAGTAACTTGCCCAGAGTTGCTCAGTTAGTAAATTACAAAACCAGATTCAAACCTTAGCCTTCTGGCTGGCTCTAGAGCCAATGAAATGCATTTTATTCTTTTGGATCTTGCTTCATATAAGTGGTTTGGATTTTTTAACCCCTCATTTATGAATCAAAGGTGAACTGTTTTCATATTAATAGTTTATCCTCAAAGACCTTATGGAAGGAAACATTCAGAATTTTAAAAAGAATTCTAATTGCATTGCATGCTGTTGTAACACCAAAGTAATTCCTTATAACTGGTAAATAATTATGTTAATTGTCAACTAGTCTTGTGGATCTTTAGGCATTTTTTTTTTTTTGTAGAGTTAAAGGTTCCTTTTTCTGAAGAGATTTAGCTATATATGTCTTAATCTTAGCAGGCAGGGGAGGTCACCATCTATATAGGCTTAAAGGCATGTGGCCAGACCTCCCTTGTTACTTGCAGGTAAGGCTATGTGAAACAGAAAACTGGGGGGGGGGGAATGGAATAGCCTAAGATCAAATTCTGTTGTACAGAATCCCTTTTGGGGAAGAGCAATGAACTCCTCTATTTCTCTGTGCTACCTAGGGCCACATTCAGTGAAATTACTGAAGTCTGGGAGTGTGAGGACCACCTGCAGGGTCATTTCACCTGCTTATAGCTGGGGGGTTGTTAGCTACAAGGCACATATCCATCTCCACCACTTTGTACATACCCATGGTTGGGAGTTCCAGCACATTGTAGTACACAGGCAGAGTGTGTGGTGGCAAGCCAGTGAGAATGGTCAGTGTGGACCCAGCTACAGGGCTTATTGACCTGTTGACTACACACAGATGCTCTTCAATAGTGGAACATAGTAGAGCCTATGTCCCCTCTAACACATTTACAGCTACAGTGCCTTAGGGTACTAAAGGGTAATGGAAAAAACACAATAAAGTGTAATAAATGAATTAAAAAGTAAAATCATGTATACAATGTTCATATATATAATGTTTGAATAATCACAACCATAAATATATGAGGCAAAGACACTGAGTTTGTTTTTTTTTTAAACTGGCACTAGTTTACATTTGTTAGAAAAATTGCCTAATGGTGTGTATGAACTGCCTAGTTAATGGCCTGGCTTCAGCAAATTGTAGTAGTTTACACCACTTTTACCACTAGAAGGCTCATGTTGCCAGTGCAGGATAGCACAGTGGTTTACATTGCAAGGTTGGTTCTGCTAGCTATTTACCTGGGAGATTAAGACAAATTACAGAACTTCTCTAAATGTCTTTCCTTATTTGTAAACTGGACAAAATAATAGTTCCTCACTTATAGGTTGTTGATAGGATTAAATAAGGTAATGCATTTAAAATGCTTATATTAGTTCCTATCTCATGATAAATAATAAAGTTTGACTATTTGTTGTAGTTATTGAAAAAACTTCTGAATGTCCTCTGGTACCTGTTGCCCCTGACCTCTGCCCCATTCTACAGGTGGTAGGAGCTCTGTCCCTGGGGCTGGATGTCTTGCATCAGTGGTGGTCTTCCACCGTCAGTAAGCCAGGGGTGTCAGGAATCAGTGTCCAGGGTTTGCACAGCCACGAGACTTCTCTTCTCTCTCTGGCTCATGCTTATTGTCTCTGATGTAGATCAGTGGTGCAGAGGGCAATAAGGGAGTTCCCATTTGGCTGGTGTAGAAGAAAGCATATCCTCTCTTCACCCCTACCCTAGGGAATAGTGACCTTCTTTTCACTAGCTGGGAAAGTTTGGTGTGGCTTGGCCTGTTTCTTGAGCTAAAAAGGAAATCAGAGGCCCTGAGGGAAGGCCAGGAACTGATATAGAGCCAGGGGTTTGGGAGGGGAAGATTTATTTTATTGAATACATATTATATGCCAGGTACTGTTGTAAGTGCTTGGGGTATAAGCAAAAGAGACCCTGTTCCTTCCATTAGAGAACTTAAGAGATAAGTAAGGAAAAGCACAAGAAGTCTTAGAATGAGGGTCTGACCTAATCAGGAAAGTTTTCCCTGAGGAAGTGACATTTGAAATGAGATCTAAAGTTTCAATAAAATATACCTCCCTAAAGGCATGGCCACACACAGTGGTCAGCAGATGCAAGAACCCTGAGGCAGGGGTAACACTAGTGTTCTCAGATGAAGAAAAACCATTGTGAATAGAGTGCAGAGAGCAAAGGCGAGAGAGTGCAAGATGAGACTGGAGAGGTCAGTAGGGCCCGATCATGCAGGCCATCTTAGGCCAAACTAATTATTTTAGACTTTATCCTAAGAGAACTGGGAGGTCACTGAATGTCTCTAATTTAGTGATTGGCGTGCTCTAACCTGCCTTTTTACATGCTACAAGGTAGGGAGTATAATGAGAGTGGATAGTAAAGAGTGGAGAAGCTTCTGCAGGAGTCCCTGCAAGTGATGAGGGAGGGATGCTGTGGCTTAGGATGGTTGTTTTCAGGATTCATTAGGTACATTAGATATTGCAGATAGGAAGAGGCTCTTATCAAGGATGACTCCTAGCTTCCTGGCCAGTGACAGTGCACTTGTGCCACTTACTAAGGTTGGGAGTGCTGGAAGATGACTAATTTGAGAGGGACATACAGTCTAGTTTGCAACATACCAAGTTAGAAACACCTTTGAGACATTGGTGGGCATCTTACAGTAAGCATGGATTCTACCCTAGGGTCTTTGCACTTGATGATTTCCTTATCTGAAACTCTTTCTTTAGGTATTTTCATGACTTGCTCCCTCATTTTGACAAGTCTTTGTTCAAATATTAACTTATCTGAGGGGGTTCCCGAACATGTTGTCTGAAGTAGCAGCCCTCACCATTGCTTTCTAGTATCTCATCCAAGGTGAGGCCCCTGCCTTCTGTGGGCTGTGGTGCCTTTGCAGGGGCAATCCCAGCTAATGGTTTCCTGACACGGTCTCCATCCATGATGGCCATTTCCTTCCCAGGTTTCTCTTCTTCCAGCAATGGCCTCACCTTGTTCTGAAGCAGTGGCTGTATCTTTTCCCAAAACATCATAGTTGCCCTGGGATAACTTTTTAGTTATTTTTAAATTTTTCCTTGAATTCTAAGGTCATTTGATTTTTTGGGGGTTAGGGGCAAGTCCTAATGAATGTGTTAGGTTATTGTATTTTTTCCAGCTTAGTTGATCACTTAATGTTCAATTGAATGAAAAGGTGACGGCCCAAATACAGTATTTCCTTTTCTGACTTTCAGAAAAACGATTTTAAGTTTAATTTTTACCAAAGTAATATCTGTATGTAGCAACAAAAACATCTTCCTCCTCCAAAAAAGAGTTGGATACAGGCTCATAATGAAAAGTAACAATCTCCTAACCCATTTTTCCCAAAGATGCAGCCCACTAAACATTTTTTATTCTTTTCCTGATGATTATCTCCATAGCACTAAAAATACTCAATAATGCTCTTTGTCAATTAAGCCACTGTCTTTTACTTCCTGCCTTGAGAGGTGAGGACTTAGATCACTTCTTTTCCTTAGATCATTTTCCACTTCTTATAATTTTTGGTACTTACTATTTTAGTCCTTCTGTTGGTTACATTTGAGTATTTAAATGTTTATTTACATGTTATCTCTTGTCTATTCCTTTTTTAAACTATTGGTTTATTTAAATAATTTTTACTTACTTCTGCTAGGTTGATGAGAATATTCACATTATTAACCATTGCACAACTGTGGTCCATTGAATAGGAAAGAAGTGAGCAGGGTCCCGATGCCATGAATATTCTTACACAAATTTAGTTTTCATATTTTGCATCAAATTTAGGCATAACTTAGTTTGTTTTTTAAGACCATGACTTTTATATTTTTTACTGGAGCTTCAAAATTTTACTTCTTGAGGGAGGAAACAGTTGCTTTTTTAAAAAAATCATGTCACAAACATCATCTGTTCCCTTTTTGTTATTTATCATCTTGAGCCCATTCTGTTTTATCCCAGGACACTTTGGATGGTTCCATTTTTATAGGACTTTTTTATCTATACATCTTTTTCTTTCTCTTCCATGGTGATGATTTTCTTTCTTTCTTTTAAATTTTATTTATTTATTTTTAGAGAGAGAGGAAGGGAGGGAGAAAGGGAGAGAACCATCAATATGTGGTTGTCTCTTGCATGCCCCCTACTGGGGACCTGGCTTGTAACCCAGGAATGTGCCCTGACTGGTAATGGAACTGGCAACCCTTTGGTTTGAGGTTCAATGCTTAATCCACTGAGCCACACCAGCCAGGGCCATGTTGATGATTTTCTTCCTATGTCTGTGATCTTGCATGACTGTGTTGATCATACCCAGGTACCTGGCCTGGAGCAGTGGTGCTGTTTTTTGTTGTTGTTTTTTAAATTATTTTATTTATTTATTTTTAGAGAGAAGGAAAGAGAAAGAAAAAGAGAGAAAGAGCAACATCATTGTGAGAGAGAAACGTCAATCCATTGCTTCTTGTATGTACCTGACTGGGGACCAAACTCACAACCCAGGCATGTGGCTTCACCAGGGATCAAACCAGTGACCATTTGCTTTGTGGGCTGATACCCAACCAACTGAACCACGCTGGTCAGGGCTGTGCTGTTTTTCTCATCTGTTCTCTAGCATCATGGCTGATCAAGTACTCTACAGACATGGGGAGTAGGGCCATAAATCAGGGGTGGCTCCAAATGTCAACACGGCAATGGCTGCAGTTATTAGGCTACCCTAATAACCTAATTCTGCTCAGCCTGAATTCTTAAAGAGAAACCTCCCCTGATTTTTGCTTAGGAATAACATTCTAGGTGTCCTAGACAGAGAGGTAGAGAGCTGGGAGAGGAGGTTGCCTGCCCAGTGGAGCTCTTCCCCAGTGGGGAGGCAGTGGGCTGCCTTCCCAGAGGAGATAGATGGTCCATTAACTCTTCTCTTTTTGGTTCTCCCACCTACCTTTCCATAGTATCTGCTTCCCCTGAGCTCCTGCTAGGAACAACAGCATTTTCCTCTCACCTTCATAGCATGCACAGTGTTGTCCTGTCATTGCTTTGTTTTACTTTGTTTAGTCTGCCAACAGGCTCTCCTCCTTTTTTATCTTCCAGAAATTTCTAAAAGTCTCTCCTCCATTGACATAACATGGGTTTATTCCTTTATTATCATATTTTTGAAGGTCTAGGAGAGAATTTCTAAGTTTGCTATTCAAACCAGAAATTCTATTTTGTATCTTGAACTATATAATAAATATATCATATTTGTATAGAATGTGAACTAAATAAAAGATTTTGAATATTTTACTAATTTGTATTGTCCTTTAGCCTGGTAAATTTTGACTTAAAATAGAATTTTTTGCACTAAATTCAAGCTGAGAAAAACATATTTCATCACTTTCACTGGCCTAGTCTTTGAGGTAAAATTTTAAATATGGTATTCAGATAAATGTCTCCTATAAAATATAAAAATGCTGACTAAGCACATAATTGTAAAGCACTCATCAGACTCAATCTCAGATAAAATGCAAAACCTCATAGGAAGCAAAAGGATAGAAGGAGAAGATGGAAAAGGGTAATGAATTCATGACTTAGCTAGAACTTCCTCTATCAGAAAAATGAACATTTTCTATAAACATTTAATTTTCATTTGAACATCACCATTGAGTTTATATAATTACCTCTTTTATGGAAATGGTTCCACTTTCTGACTGTAATTAGCTCCAGGAATATTTTCTCAGTTTCAGTTTGAGTTTGCCCTTTGCTCTTGCTTTACTGTTTTTCAGGCCTGTTTAATCTACAGTCTGGTTTTGTCTAAAGTCAGACACTATTTTTAAGTGTTTTTTTTTTTACCTGAAATACCATTTTTGAAATCTAAATAAATTAGAACTCTTGACCTCTTCTTGGTAGTTTTCTTCTCACATCAGCAGCTTTTTTGTTTATTTCCAGAACTTAAAATTTCTCTCGACATTTTCTCTCTAAAATTCAATTTTCACATATGTAGTAGTGAATCTTTTATCCAAATGCAGAATAGCACCCTACGCGGTGGTGAAAACTTCTGAATCACCTTTCAAATCACAATTGGGTGGACCTTTCTTTAACAAATTTGCATACATCTTGTATTTAATGTACTTATAGATATGTCTCTTGGGGTAGGCTCCTATAGCAATTTTGAAAATCATGTGCTACTCACCGTATTATATAAACTCTTTTTGTGTTATCTACCCATAGATTCTGCAAGTGTTTATCAACTGACAAGCGACCCATAGTTATTCATGTAAACTCTGAGCCCAGTCATTCATTTATTCAACGCCAGTTATGTGGCACGCACTATGCTAAGCACTATGAATTAAATGCAGACTTGGACCTGGCTTTCATGAAGCTAGGAATCTGGTAGGAGAGAAAATGTCAACTGTGGTAAGTGCTATGAAGGAAGAACATGGAATCTGATGGAATGAAAGGTATTCAGGAAAGCTTGCTGGAGATCAGAGATGCAATATACAAATATACTTATTTGTATATGGGTATGTAAGTAATATTTAAGAAACATGTGGTGATGCAGCAATAGTGGCTTTTTAAATAGAAGCTTTATTGAAATATAATTCACATAACATAATTCACCCATTTGAAGTATATAATTCAATGTTTTTTGTATATTTATCTTTATTTTTTGTGATTTTGAAAAAATATATTTTATTGATTATGCTATTTTAGTTGTCCCAATTTTTTCCCCTTTCTACCTTCTACCCTGTATACCCATTCCCTCCAGCAATCCACCCCCTGCCTTAGTTCATGTCCTTGGGTCATGCATATTTAAGTTCTTTGACTTCTCCATTTCCTATACTGTTTTTAGCATCCCCCTGTCACTTTTGTACCTACTAATTTGTACTTCTTATCCCTGTACCTTTTCCCCTATTCTCTCCCTTCCCCCTCCCAGATGATAACCCTCCAAACGATATCCATATTTATGATTCCATTCCTATTCTGCTTGTTTGCTTAGGTTTTTAGATTCAGTTGTGTATAGTTGTGAATTTATTGCCATATTAATGTTCATGGTTTTGTTCTTCTTTTTCTTATGTAATTCTCTCTAACATTTCATATAATAATGGCTTGGTGATGATGAACTCCTTTAGCTTTACCTTGTCTGGGAAGCACTTTATCTGCTTTTCAGTTCTAAATGACAGCTTTGTTGGATAGGGTAATCTAGGTTGTAGGTCCTTGCTTTTTGTCACTTTGAATACTTCTTTCCAGTCCCTTCTAGCTTGCAAAGTTTCTTTTGAGAAATCAGCTGACAGTCTTATGGAAACTCCTCTGTAGGTAACTCTCCGCTTTTCTCTTGCTGCTTTTAAGATTCTCTCTTTATCTTTAACCTTTGGCATTTTCATTATGATATGTCTTAGTGTGGTCCTTTTTGGGTCTAACTTGTTTGGGACTCTCTGTGTTTCCTGGACTTGTATGTCTGTTTCCTTCACCAAATTAGGGAGGTTTTCTTCCGTTATTTTTTTCAAATAAGTTTTCAATGTCTTGCTCTTCCTCTTTTCATTCTGGCACCCCTTATGATTTGGGTGTTGATACATTTAGAGATGTCCCAGAGGTTCCTTAGTCTATCCTTGCTTTTGGAATTCTTTTTTATTTCATGCTGTTCTGATTGAATGTGTATTTCTTTCTTACATTCCAAATTGTTGATTGAATTCTCAGCTTCATCCCCTCCACTGTTGGTTCCCTGTAGTTTTTTCTGTATTTCACTTGGAATGGCCGGATCATATATTAATATTATATCTAACTTATTGAAGCACCACCAAACTGTTTTCCACAATGGCTGTAATATTTTACATTACCATCTGTGACATGAGTGCTCCAATTTCTCTACATCCTCACCAATATATGTTATCATTTTTAAAACTTATAGCCATCCTAGTATAGTTGTGAAGTGCTGTTCTATTTCTACTTTTTGAAGAAAGTTGAGACTATTTTCCAAAGTTGCTACCCCATTTTACATTAGTACAGCAGTGTATGAATGTTTTGATTTCTTCACAGTCTCACCAAAAATGTTATTATCTGACTTTTTGATTCTAGCTATCCTGGTTGGTAAGAAATAGTATGTCGTGATTTGAATCTGCATTTCCTTAGTGGCTAAGGATATTGAGTATCTTTTCATGTGCTTATTGGTCACCTGTATATCTTCTTTGGAGAATGTCTCTCCAGATCCTTGGTCCTTTTTAATTGGCTTATTTGTCTTTTTACTACTGAGTTGTAAGAGTTCAAATAGTTCTAATAGTTTTGATTCCAAGCTATTGGGCAACATTTTGAAAAGGGGCTCTTTATCCTAATAATAAAAGATGCCGGTTTATAATCTTGGGATGTTTTTATGAATCTTCTAATACTGCAGAGATTTATAGGGTGTAGATAATTCCCTGGTATCATTCTTTTGATATTTTCACATTAAGTCAAATGATCAATTCTAAATAAGAGAATCTCACTTTAAACCAAAGCAATTATCAAATAGTGAAATTTTAACTGTTTTCCTCTACAATTTTGCTATTTCCCTGTATAACAATTTTCCTTGATTTTTAAAATTGCTTTGGATTAGTGTTTATTTCAAAATACTTACATCTATTTACACTCTTCATGCCTTTCTATTTGGTTAGAATCATTTAGTTTTATAATTATATTATTTATACCACCAAATTGTCACAAGCAATTTTGACTTATGTCAAATGCATTCCGGGTTATTGAGAAATTGTACTTGGGGTTTATAAAGCAATTCCTACATACAAAGCAGTCTTCAGATAGTAACTAATTATATTTTACAATATACCTAAAAAAGACTTATTATTAGTAATATTTCTCCCAATGTCAAACTCCATGAAAGAACCACTTGATATGACTGTCTAATGTGATATAAGTTAATCGAGAAGAACCTTTGCTTTTCAACTTGAAGGCAACTGTTTATCAAGATGTCATATAGCTAATCTCTTAGCATATGTTTTTTTTTCTCAAAAGAAATGCATCAAAATGTTACTAAAACTTGAAAAATTATACCTTGTCTCGGTGGAAGAACCATGAATAAAAATCTGCCCTCTGGTATTTGATTTCAAGATAAAAGGAAGGTAAAATTATTCCTTTTTTTTAGTTTAAAAGACAAATGTCTTAAGAAATGATTAATCCATTTAAAGCACTTTGAATTTCAAGCAGGTTATTTGAATACATTGCAGAGGGGCAAGGTTAATGATTAGGATGAAAGGAATGTCAGGAACTACAAGAATTGAGTTTCTAATCCTAAACCTGACATGAAGTACTTTGGTGATGCCTGGGCTGGTCTTCTACCCTCATTGCTTATACAATCATGGGGTCATAATAGGTCAGTTCCATAAACAGATAGTAGTCTGAATACAGTCCTAATTATCAATTGTTTATCCCACAGCATCTATACATTTTTTTAATTTGAGCTAGTTTCCAACGTTTTTTAAAATGGCATATTCCACATACAAATTCAGATTTCTAACTTCTCTTGAAAAAGTCAGGTGATCTGGTGAGTGGTCCACCATGTTCTTGAGTGACATTTCTTTGGGAAGTGTAGTTTCTTTCCCTGATAAAAAAAGCGTGACAGTATACTCTGTCACATTTGGCTTCTTCCAAACTTCTGTAGTCACTTGAGTGTGCTACAACAACAAAAAGTAGAATATTTTACTTTCTTTCTAAAATACCTGAGGTATCTGTAGCAGAATTATAAAATGGCCCCCAAGATTCTTAGCCCCTTGTGTACAACATCTGTTTAATCCCCTCTCTTGAATGTGTCTGAGCCTATGATTATGATGGACATCACTCTTTTGATTATGTTACGGAATATGGCAAAATAGATATTATAGATGCAATTAAGGTCTCTAATGGTTGATTATGACTAAAAGGGGGATTTCCCTGGTTGGGCCAGACCTAATTAGGTGAGCTCTGAAAGAGACAACAAGGAACAGCAAATACTTTTACACAGATCTCAAGGAAGAAGGAAACCATCACGTTGTAAACTCTAATGCTATCCTAATAAAAATTTTAGCAGGTTTTTTGTAATGGAGCTGTTAGGTTGATTGCAAAGTTCATATACAAACATGTACACAAAAGAATACTTAGGAAAACATTGAAAAGTAACATTTCTGAAAGAGGAGAAGCACTACCAGATATTAGAATATACTACAAAGCTTTTATCATTAAAACAGTATAGTTCTGGTACAGGGATGAACAGACAGATGAATAGAATAGAACGAAGTCCATATATAGAATCAAGTATATAAAAATCTTAAATGTGATTAAAGTGGTACCTTAAATCACTGCATGAGACATATTCAAATAAATGCTCAAATGGATCAGAGATCTTGATATAAAAAATAAAATGACATAGATACTAGAGGAAAACAAAGGTAAATTGCATTTTTGTTGAGAAAGGTTCATTTAAGCAGCAGTCAAAATCCAGATGCAATAAAAAAGAAACATTGATAGGTTGGAGGATAAAAATTTTAAATTTTAGCATGGCAAAAAACACTATAAACAAATTTAAAATACAGTTGCCAGACTGGGAAAAATACAAGGTCTGGCACAAATAATGCCCATTTTTATTACAAAATCATAAGCATGTGATTCTGTAACATAACAATATCATACTCAATCACACCATATGACATTTTAGGTAAAATGTTCAAATTAAAACTATAAATTAAATTATTACATCCATATTATTACCCCACCAACCACACTCAAGCAGGTGTTACTTCTGCCGGACCCTGCATTTTGCAATACATACCATGGGTGAAGGGCTAATATCCTGAATATTGAGAGAACTTTTAAAAATTGAAGAAAAAAGATTTTTAAGAACCTGACAGAAAAAAAATGAGTAAAAGATGTAAACAGACAATTCACAAAAGTAGATATAAAGCTGACCCTTAAACATACAAAAGTTGTTCAACATCACTCACAGAAATACAAAATAGAGCCACATTGGGATAGCATTTTTCTTAACAGATTGATTAGAATTCAAGAGCAGGGCAGCACTTGCTGTTGGTGAGGCTGTGGGGAAATGGACACTCAAGTACATTGCTAGGGGAATGCAGAGGAGATGGCTGGCGCTATCAAACAAAATTGCATGGGTGTTGACCCTTGGTTCCAAAATTTCACTTTTGGGAATTTTTCCTGCAGATACACCCCCCAACAATCCAAAAAAAATGTATGAATAGCTGATTCAATTCAGCATTATTTGTAATTACAAAATATTGGAAACTGCCTAAATGGCCAAGCATCAACTACAACCAGTGAAGTACTAATGCCACTGTAAAAAAGAATGAGAACAATCCCTCTGAAATTAGATAAGGTGATTTCCAGGGAAATAATATTAAATGAAAAAGCAAAGTCAAAAAGAGCACATGTTTTATGAGACATTTTGTATAAAAGGAAGGGAACATAAAAAATCATACCCATCTTGTCATTACAAAATAAAAAAGAAGAGATGATAAATGAGGAAACTTTCTTAAAAAATGGCTACCGTTAAGAGCATGGTGAGGTGTAGATACCAGTGAAAGTAACACTTTTCTGAGAGTAACTTTACAATTCAGGATTTTCAAACATGTTAATATCGTACATATGCAAAAAGTTAAATCAGTAAGTGTGAATACATGGAACAGAACTTAAAACTGGGAAGCTCAAACAAACTCAGTTTGTTACTATTATAATTTTACTTAAAATTAATATAAGAACCATACACAGGAAGAGAAGAGAAGGACACATAGATATGGAATTTCACTGTATACCCTCAATTTGGAGTAGAGAAGAGGCTGGGGAAGAGAGAAGACTTGCCAACAAACTATAGTCTCTTTTAAATAGGTTTATTGTGTAGTGGTATGTTGAAGCAATCCTGAAATAACTTTGGATATATAACCAGTTTAAGCAAATGAGTAAATATGTTGTCTAAAAAAAATCCCTGAGCAATGGTTATCAGTGAGGAAGAAGGGACACACAAATATGAAACATGAGAAAGGATTAGAATGGGAGATATTAGTGTGTACTTAGGATTTCTAAAATGTACCTGTGCATGTGTATATGCATATGTTAGTAATCTATTGATACATGACCAAGTGTCCTAAAATTTTGTAGCTTAAGACAACAGGCATTTATCTCACAGTTTCTGTGGTGTAGACATGAACATATCACTGCTCTATATAGTACTCCAACTAAGAGGAATAAAACCTTAATTCAATCAAGAAGAAACATCAGGCAAACTCAAAAGGAGGAACTTTCTATTTTTCAAAAGTAGAACATGGGCCCTTGTCAGATAGCTCAGTTGGTTGGAACATGTATCTGATATGCCAAAGTTGCAGGTTCGATCCTCAATCAGGGCTCATATAAGAATCAACCAGTGAAAGGATAAATAAGTGGAGCAACAAATTGGTGTTTCTCTTTCTCTCTCTCTCTCAAAAAAAAAAAGAATAACCAATAAAAAATGGAAAATAAAAGGTGCTTAGAGGGTCAACATTTTTTTTTAATGTCACTGTTGAAGAAGAGAGAAAAAGCTGTGGAGGTGTCCCAGGTTAAGAGGCTAAAGAGGATGACAGTTACATGCAATTTTTTTAGCCCTGGACTGAGTCCTGCACTGCAAGAGGGAAAAGTGCTTTCACTCAGCCAGCAAAACTGGAATATGGGCAGCAACTTACATAAAAGTATGGTGGTGAAAAAAGATTGGTCTTCTTTGTTGGCCAGAGATTGGTTTGAATGCTAGCTCCACTACTCCCAAATGCATTACTTCTGTGTCTTTCTTTCCTCATCTGAAAATGCAGATAACTAAACCTACTTTATGCAGTTATAAAGGTTACTCAGCCAAAGTTAAGTGCCTGGTGCAGAGTAGGCCTTCAATAAGTACCCTTGTCTTATATGGTAGGGTCAGCAACTTAGTTTTGTCCACAAAGAAAACCAGGAGTGACTACTACAAAACGATCTCTACCCTAATGGCGTAGAAATTTTAAATAATTTCCCTTTACATAAATCTTACCACCATTAGGTAATTAAGGCCATTGCTATATGTGGTCTGATTCTTTTTCAGCTATTTTAATGATTGGTGTTGGCACAGTTGATCAGCCCCACCATTTGATAATTAGCTGCCAAAAAGCATTTTGATTATTTTCTGTGTTAGACTCCTGCTGAACACAAAATAAAACATGATACCAATCCAGCAAGCTGGTTATCTTAATGCCAAGATTGTATTTTCTTGTGTCCTATAACTTCTATTTAGAGCATTCTGTAAGAGGTATTCTTCAGAAAGATAAGCAATATTTCAATAAATACAGGATCAAATTAGAATTTGAACCACCACTTTCTTTAACTGACTCTGGGATTTCTTAGAGTAATGGAATTACTATTGAAAGAAACTGTATAATTCTCTACCATGATTTTTACCTTTTTAGTAGCCTTTTAGTAATTTGCCTTTTTAGTAACAAAGAGAGTGCACTAGGAACACAGTCACTAAAAATCAGTACACAGCACAAAGCATAATCTCTGGAATTTTCAAATAATGGTAACCCATGTATTGGTTCACCTGCCAATCCGTGAAAGCAGGATAAGATTATCCTGTGCATCCCAGTGCTTCTGATATATTCCAATCTGCAAGGCATCTCAAGATTACTTGAAAGGACAGAAAACCATGGGCATATTTTTAGACACTTATCTTTTTATTTTGGAAATACATTCACTCAGTTCAATATAGAGAAGGTACAGAAGGCCACATATTGAAAACTCCTCCTTTGTTCCCAAGCCACCTGGTTCCCCTTTCTGGGCAATAAATGATAATGAGTTTCTGGTGTATCTTTCCAGGCATATTTTGTGCACATATAAGCAAATATGAACATATACTATTCCCCTTTTTTGTGTATGATAACATACTGTACACTGTCCTGCATGCTTTTTATTTTTCACTCACAAAAGAGGTTGGACATCTCTCTGTATTAGCTCATAAGGAATATTCTAATTCTTTTCTGGGGTTAAGAATATTTCATTGTTTGACTATACAATTACTTAACCAGTCTACTACTTATTAGATATTTATGTTGTTTTCCATCTTCTGCCCTTATAAGCAGTGCTGCCATAAATATCCTTGTGTATGTCAGTTTGCACATTCTTGAACATATCTGTAGGTTAAATACTTAGAAGTGAATTGTTGTGTCAAAAATTCATTTGTAAATGTGATAGATACCATGAAATTATCCTTCATAAAATGATACCAATTTACATTTACCGACAACAGAGAAGTATGTCTATCATCTTGCTTACTGCATAGTGTTAACAACCTTTTTGACCTTTGACAAGCTAGTGAACAAAAAGTGGTGTTACAACAGAGTTTTATTTGCACTTTATTTGTTATACATGAGATTTAACATTACCTCATATGTATAAAACCCACTTTGTATTGTTTTTCTATGAACTATACCCTTGATCCTTGAACAACTCAGGGGTTGGGGTACTGACTCCACACAGTCCAGAATCCAGATAACTTGTGACTTAATGGTCTGGCTCTTCACATCCACAGATTCAGTCAACTGCAGCTTGAAAACAGTATTTCAGATCTGCAGTTGGAAATGAGAAAACACTGTTTTTTTATCTGCCCTTGGTTGAATCCCTAGATACAAAACCCACAGATAAGGAAGGGCCAACATTAATTATTGAAAAGCTCTGTGTATAAATGGCCCTGTGCAGTTCAAACCCATGTTGTCCATCAGCTGAAATTCATATACTTGGCACATTCTTTTCTTGGGTTGTGGATTTTCCTTTTTTATTTTAAAAGGTTTATGTATAATTAGGAAGATTAACTTTTGGTCTAGCATATTAGCTAAGAATAGTTTTTTCCAAGTATTTTATTGTAGAGGCTTTTTTAATCTGTTTTTGTAGAGGCTTTTATGGTATCTATTTAAAAAAAAAGATTTTATTGAGGTATAGCATACACACAAAACATACTTAAGTTAGTCATTTTTTTTTTACAAAGTAAAGACATATAATCACCATCCAGTTCAAGAAATATAATATTTTCTGCATTCATGGACATATTATTTATTTCAAGAATTGTAAAAAAATCTTTTAAACAGATAAATCATTTTGAGCAAATTAGGGATTATAGGCATTAGCATTTTAGTTTTCATTATTATTTCATGAAAATGGACAGTGATATAAAAAAATTGTATTTTTTAGAATACCAGAAAATTGTAAGGAATAATGATTTTTTCCAGTTAGGTTTCATATTTTAACACCATCTTACTCATATTCTTCTCTGATGAAGTAAAACATGCCCTGCAGTAAGCACTATGAAGGGAGCCTGGAACAATGTGAATTTTAGATCGGCTCCAGAAGATTCACTCACTCCTTTGTACTTAGAGCAGAGGTTCAGGCATGTTCCACTGCACTTAAATTCACTGCTAATTATTTTAGGGTTTCTGATTCATTTTAAATAATATGGAGGCTTTTCTTGTTTGGGTCGATGATTCATTCTAATATTCATTTAGTCTTAGTATTCTAAATGTTTTTTTGTTTTGTTTTTCAGATTGATGTTTATTTGTAGATTTTTTAAAAAATTTTATTTTAATCATTGTTCAAGTATGGTTTTCTCCCCTTTACTCCCAATCAAGCCCACCCACCCCTTTCTCCCAACTTCCCTCCCATTACCACCCTCCCCCTAGTTTTTATCCATGTGTCTTTTAACTTTGTTCCTGTAAACCCTTCCCCTTTTCCCCTGAAATTCCCTCTTCTCTTTCCTCTGGTCACTTTCTGCCTGTCCTCTATTACAGTGTCTTTGACTATATTTTGCTTGTTCCTTTGTTTTGTTGTTTAGGTTCCTGTTAAAGATGAGATCATATGGTATTTATCTTTCACTGCCTGGCTTATTTGGCTTAGCATAATGCTTTCCAGTTGCATCCATGCTGTTGCTAAGGGTAGGAGCTCCTTCTTTCTTTCTCCTGCATAGAATTCCATTGTGTAAATGTACCATAGATTTTTGATCCATTCATTTACTGATGGGCACCTAGGTTGCTTCCAGCACTTAGCTATTGTAAATTGTGCTGTTATGAACATTGGGGTGCAAAGGTTCTTTTGGATTGATGTTTTAGGATTCTTAGGATATAGTCCCAGCAGTGGAATTGCTAGGTCAAAAGGCAGATCCATTTTTAATTTTCTGAGGAAGTTCCATACTGTTTTCCACAGTGGTTGTACCAGTCTGCAGTCCCACCAACAGTGCACTAGTGTCCCCTTTTCTCCACAACCTCTCCAACACTTGTTATTTGTTGTTTTGCTTATGATGGCCATTCTGACTGGTGTGAAGTGGTATAGTATTCTAGATGTTTAATGACTGTCCATTGAAATAGCTTTCCAAGTTCAGCACTGAGAGCCTGTGGTAGCGAAACTCTAGCAAATAATTTCAAAGTTGAACACATAGCATCAAATAGCATCAAAAAGTTCTCTTTTCAGTATGGATGGAACTGGAAAGCATTATGTTAAGCTAAATAAGCCAGGCAGTGAAAGACAAATACCATATGATCTCACCTTTAACAGGAACCTAAACAACAAAACAAAGAAACAAGCAAAATATAGTCAAAGACACTGAAATAGAGGACAGGCTGAAAGTGACCAGAGGGGAGAGAAGAGGGAGTTTCAGGGGAAAATGGGAAGGGTTTACAGGAACAAATGTGAAGGACACATGGACAAAATCTAGGGGTGGTAATCGGAGGGAAGTGGAGAGGGATGGGTGAACAGGCTGGAATGGGAGTAAAAGGGAGAAAACTGTACTTGAACAATGATTAAAATAAAACTTTTTTTAAAAGTCCTCTTTCAAATATTTGGATTTTAAAAGGCATGTTTCAAGTTTTACCGTAAATAAAGCATGATTAATAGTTATTAAGAATGATTATAGAAAAACTCTACTTTGAATAAATATGATTCTGCTCAAATTGGCACAGTTATATTTTGTCTTCCTGTTTTAACTTTATGTTTAATAAGAAATCTTTATATCCAGCCTGGATTTTAGAAATACCCAAGGTTATAGCAGCTTGGTAGCCCATAAAAATCACAAACGAAGAACAAAATAGCTCCAAAGTCAGCCAGTCCAGGCAAGTGGTAGAAGTACAGTGTGTTCCAGCTTAAATTTCATCAGTTCTGACTTTGGGCTTTGGCTGAACCCCTGGGGAACCATAAAGAAAATATATTAATTCAGTAAATTTAGGGTGGTTTTTTTTTGCTTGTTTACATAGCAGACACATCAAAAATTCCTTTCTTGCATTATTTTAAACTGTTATTATGGGTGATGTCCTTTGTGTAGTAAGACTTCTCTGAAAATATGAAATCAGAAAATCAAGATACATAGATTAAGAGAATAACTAAAAGCCACGATGTCTATGAGAATTTCTACTAAAGAGGAAAGAACTTTGCCTGCTATGAGAGAATTTCACCTCTCTTTGTAACAAGCAGAATGTGAAATAGCAGAAGTCAGAAATCTACTGTTGACCTCAGGACAAGAATAGCATTATCCTCCCTGTTGATATTCAAATATGTGCTCTAAAGAGCTTAAAGCATCTTGCAAACTTTGGTAGGAATGAAGCACACATCAGCTTTTTTGAGGCTAGTTCAGTATTTCAAAATCCCCAACTCATTTCTTTTAGTCAAATTTGATCAAGGGCCAAGTCTCAGCAAAATTCAAAAGCAGGCAATGCTTTTTATCCCTATCTTTTTTTTTTTTTGCACTATTTCTCACATTGTTAACATTCACAACCCAGCCCAAAACATCAAGATTCCTTGGCCCACTTCTGCTAAAAAACCTGCCCTTGGCTTCATCAGGAAATAACAATCAGGTGAAGAAACAGTGAATACTTATATCTATCTTATCTCCATATTACCACTGCTAACTACATCATTCAGTTATGCAAGCTGAAACCCTGAAAGTAATCTTTATTATCTCCTCATCTAATCCATGACAAGTACTATTAGTCTCTCTTAGGCAATTGATTATCTCCTAATTGATCTACACACTTTCATTCTGGCTTCCTTACAATTATTTTGTTTTGTTACAGCCACAAAAATCTTTTTAAAACATATCTGATCATATTAGATTGGTTGTTCCTTTACCTGTCCCTCAGTCTTGTCTCACAGCAGAATTACCCAACTCTATCATTCAGGGTTCCAGCAAGAATTACATGGTATAATCAAGTTGGATAATTTGAGGATAATTTAATAAATATATGGGCAGTGTTAGCGACTCACAGGGCTAATAGTAATGAGGTACCAGCCAATGCCTGAGGGCAAGACGGAGAAGAATTACCATAACAAGGAGATGGTAACCATATGGAAATATTGCCTGGTAGGCACTGTGTGGCCTTAGGTAGAGAGGTGCAGATAATCTATGACTGTCAGGGAAGGTGCTGAGAAAATAAATAACCTGATCCATTCCTAGGGCCTCTCATTGTCTGAACTCAACTGAAAGAGTCCAAGAGAGGCCACCAAGACAGTAAGTACATCAAGTTCCAGGGATCAGGGCAGGACGTAGAAAGCTAGACAATGGGGGCAGGGCAAACAGAAGCTAGTTAGAATACTTACTAAATCAGGAAGAATTGTCTAATATAGAAAGAGTATCAAAGCAAAATAAAAACCACCTCATACAACCAATAAAAGACAATCATAACCACAAAACTGAACCTCAGATGAAATGAGTCATATTTGATCTTCTGTGTATAGTTCTAGAACAAGACTTCCCAGGTTTACACAGAGCTGCTTTTTTCATTGGCCATAACCAAGAGTTGTATTTGCTTATACTCTCATCACTAAAACCTTCTTTACTGGACAGTGGGCCTCTCAACATTATCTGTGTTGGTCATCCCAATTCAGAAATGTCATCTCTCATTAAACCTGGCCTAACTACTTTCATATTGTCCCCTTCTTTTTTTCTTTTTTTACCACTCTACTAATTGCCTTTGAAAGATTTCACTGACTTTATCCTAATGAATGAAAAGTCTATTAGTTTTTTTTTACTTATTAGGCATGTGTTATTCTTTATTTTAATACTAGAAATAAAATATGTAAGAATGATCATGTAAACATGTTAACATTGAAACAAAGTGAATTGCTTAGATGGAATTGATATACCTCAAAAAAAAATCCAGCAGATGTTTTATAAACATCTTTCAGCTATTTAAATGGTGAGATTTTTTTAATGGGAAATGACTATGTTTGCACCAAGTATATTTAAAATATAGAGAAAATATTTTCAAGACATTTATTTCTAAAAATTTGGCAGATTAGATAGTCTTAAAATATCTTCTGCTGCAGGAAGATAAAATAAATATTTTAAAATGCATAAATGAGCTCACAACAAAATAATGAAAATGCATAGTATAAAAAATGAAGAGAGATAAAACCTGAGTGGTGGTGATGCCCTCAGATTGCCCTGGGATATCTCCAGTTATGAGGAATCTAGAGACTAAGAGTTTGAATGGCTGTGAGGGGGATCTGAGACTAGACATAGGGCCCTTATCCGGTGGAGACTTAGAACCAATATCCCTGCGTAAAGCCTGGATCCTCAAAAAGTTAGTACTTTTCCTTCTAGAAGAGAGTACTATATGAAGCACTCTTTTATTTGTATTATTTGTATTTTTCAAAATACAAATAATATTAGATATTTTGGGGAATACAAAATATAAATAGAAATTCTGGCTATAGGAGGAGGAGAGGAGAGATAGTGAAGGGTCAAATGCAATAGAGGAAGGGCACGCATAGGCCTTCTAGATATTTTCAATGTTTTACTTCTTGAGGTATATCCAACTGAGTTTGATATGTTACTTTTTGTATTGTAAAATATTTTAGGGTGAGAAACCATAAAAAATGAGGTTACAGAGTAGTATGTATAGTATATCTGTATATATGTGTGCCATGTATGTGCATAGAATTTCTAGAAGTATGTACACTTAAATATAAACTAAGGCAAATTCATGCCTTAGGTAAAGAATTCATACAGTTAGATAACGTGCAGTTTAAAACATGCAACACAATACGATTGGTGCTTAAAGATACATATTCATGTGAGTATAAAGAAATATGTATATAAGATTGATAAACACCAAATCAAGTATAGAGGTTACAGTTCAAGGGAGGGTGAGGAAAGTATATGAGGAGAGCCACACTAGGTTAATTGAACATTATTGGAACCATATTGTGTCAAACTGAGTGGTAGTACATGGTTATTAATTATGTTATTCTTCATTCTTTATTGATTAAATAATATAAAACATACCTTAAACCTTTTTAAATAAAATATTTTGGTGATAATCCTCTGAATATAATCCTTGAGTGTAGAGGATACTGGCCAGCAGTATCCATCTCTGCTGCAGATGCTCATCAAAAACACAAGAAAAACATACACAGAGACAACCAGGTCCTGTGGGGGAATAGAGACAGAACAGCCACTCTCTCTAGTGGAGAGCACCTCGTTCCCATTCCCAAGCAGATTTTTTTAAGAACGCTGACTCAGTTTGTGGATTCACAGTCTGGCAGAAAGGATCGAAGGGAATAGGTGATTTACAAAGATGCTGACAGAACTCCTGCTGTGATTCTGGGCAGAGATTAGAGTTTTAACATATGAAAAGACTACATGGCTCAAAGGGCTAGTTTTGGTTTCCTGTCTGTGCCTTCAAATTCCAAGTTAATAACATCCTCCAGCAAACAGATCTCACAGGATCTTGCATATTCTATGTCCCACGCCTGATTACCCCAGGGGTCCGCCATCTCTGGTCTGGTCTGCACCCCTTTGCTATTTCTGAAGGCCTGAGTTGGGCAGGAAACAGAGGCAGCCAGGAGACTTGGATTTCTCACATCTAAGAACAAAGACTCAGGCTTTGACAAAGCCGAGGGGGCAGGGGTTGATTTTGATCACTCCTTCATTTCCACAGCCCTGTGAGTCTCTTCCCTGAGGCCTCTTTGTGATCATGCCTGTCTTAGGCGATTCCCTCCATGGGAAATCTTACCCGTCATTGGCTAACTGATCAAGCTAGGAAGCCAGGCACTGAACAAGCAGCGTTCATGCCAGGGAAATGTTTTGTCTCCTTAGTGGCTCCTGGTCCAGAGGTCTTGCACTCAGCCTAAGTCATGTGGGGTTACAGCTTCCTGAAACCAGGAAGGGCAGTCCCCAACACTTGGGCATGCCTGAAGCCCTGAGGAGATGCTGGTAGTCTGATACCTTTAGAAAGTCAATATCTCTCCCAGAGTTGCCTCTTTTTTTTTCTAATGCAGTGATTTATTTTATCAGTAATATTTATTGAACTCCTACTGTGTCCCAGGCTCTGTTGTAGTTGCTGAAGATCCATCAGTGATTTAAAAAGACAGAAACTATATTCTAGTACATTATCAGATTTAGACAATCTCAAGAAAGTCTGGACTCTGAAGAAAAATTACTGGATATTTTTTCTTATCTGTTGTTAGTTGGTTTGGTAGATGGGTTTATAGAGGATGCTAGAATGTTTTTTGGGATTTATTTCTGAGAATGCTGTACATCTCCCCCAAAACCTAGAAATTGTGATCCGATCCTGTATCAGCAACTGATAAAATGCACCTGTAATTACTACATCCCACACTATTTGGGTAGTCTCATCAGATAGTTGTGGAGGAAAATTGATTGGAATTAAACTGGATATTATGATAGTATTTTTCATTTATGGGTTGTCCTGATGAGATATTCTTAATATTATTATTGTTTAGCGTGGCTGTCCTAGAAAACCACCAAGCATCTAGTTCTGTACCTGAGAAGCCACCATTCATTGTCCTCACTCCCAAGTATTGATTATGGGTTATTTGCATACCATATCATTGAGTGATTACAACCATCTTTTTCAAAGGAGTAGACGGTTATGCTTTCTTTAAAGGAAAAAATACAATCGACCTACTTGTCTTGTCATCTCTTATCACTTAATACATAATCCAAAATGTAATATCTTAAAATAATTGTCATTTTATTAATCCCAAAATCTGTGGGTTAGGGATTTTGGGCAGGTCTCAGCTAGGCAGTTCCTTTACCCCGTGGAGCATTGATTGGGGTCACTCAGTTATATTTGGCTGGGGGCTGTTGAAATTTGGAGGCTCCAAGAAAAATTCATTCCTATGTCTGGTGCCTTATTTGTGTTGACTGCTGCCTGGGTTCAGCTGGGCCCTTCTCACTTTCCTATCATTCCAGGGCTTCCCCACATAGTTTGTCCATTAGGTAGTTGAACTGCTTCCATAGTGGCTGAAGGGTCTCAGAGAGTATGTTCCTGAAGGTAGGAAATGTCTGTTAAGGCCTAGACCCAGAACCTGGTACAGCATCTCTTCCAATGTAGTCTACCAGCCAAAGCAGTCACAGAAAACATGCATATTCAAGAGGAGTGGACTTATGCTCCTGAACATATATACCAAAGAGGAGGGTCAATACATTTGTGACTATCTTTAATCCATCTCACCATCCTTTTCTACTGTTGGCTAGTGAACTTGAATAAGTGTTCACCATCAGGGCTCCAGCCCCTGCTATAAGCAGAACCCAGTCAAGGCAGAATAGGTCAGAAGATGAAATATCAAACTCCCTTGAGGTGCCTTTAACCAGTGAAAAATAAAATATTATAACATTGGGCAGCAGGTTAGCCTTATAGCTGGAACAATCACTCAGCAACTTGGATTTGGGGGTTGGAATCGTAATGCCGAATTTTTTCATTAATTCATTTTCATTCCATTTCATAAATGCAGTTGTACCTTAGTATCTGTGGGGGATTGGTTCCAAGAACTCCACCACTCCTCCCTCCAGCTGATACCAAAATCTAAGAATGCTTAAGTCCTGTATATAAAATGATGTTTTTGCATACAACCCATACACATCATCCTATGTACTTTAAATTATCTTCAGATTAGTTACAATGCAAATGTTATGTAAATAGTTATTATACTATGTTGTTTAGGAATAATGACAAGAAAAAAGTCCATACATGTTCAGTACAGCAGCAAACATTTTAGGCTTAATTACACAGTACATGGCAGTAACAATGTGACATTTTCTAAAAAATACTTTTTACCCTGAACTTGGTTGAATCTGTGGATTTGGAACCCATGTATATGAAGGCGGGCTGTATTTACTGAGTGCCTGCTACATGCCAGGTATTACTAGGCATAAGGGTGAGATATTTGTTCTCACGGAGTCTCTAGTCTGTTGGAGATTAATAATAAATGGATCAATGTTTAAGGAATCTACAAAATGTGACAGATTTGTCAGGAAGTGTCAGAAAGAACTTTTTATGGAGTAGACATTTAATCTGATTATCTAAGTAGTACAAAGGAGCCAGAATCAGAAGGAAGCACATTCTAGAAGCAAGTAGTAAGTACAAAGTATGAGGAACAGGATGGAGGTCATTATGTTTAGAGGATCATGAATGATGGGAGAGTTGTAGGAAATGAAAATGGAGAGGCAGAGGTCAGATAATTTAGGTCCTTGAAAGCCATGGGAAGGAGTTTGGATTTTATTTGCAGTATAAAAGGCAGCCAATCAAGGTCTAACTTGACTGATGTTATAAAAAGACCTCTTTGACTACCGCATGGGGAATGGACTGCGAGAGCTCAGAAGTAATGGAAGGAGACTGTGGGTTGGGGGCAGTGTGTGTGTGTGTCCCAGTGAAGGCTGAAAGGCCAGGTGTTAGTCCTGGAAATGGAAATGGTTGATGGGGATTTAAGAGATATTTTGAAGGTAAACTTCATAGGGCTTGGGAATTGATTGTACGGGGTACAGAGGGAAAAGAAGGCCTCAAAGGGCAGTTCTAGGTTTCTGATAATTGGGATCCACTGTCATCTCAGCCTGCGTTGTCACTCAAACTAGGACACAATATTTAGTTCGTTATTTTCAGTGAGCTTGCTTTTGAGAGTGAGGCTTCTATATCACCATGTGGCTTCTATAAATGCTACTAAAAGTCAGTCCAGAAATGTTCAAAGACACTAAATATATTTTCAAAGTGCCTTTCAATCCGCTAAGGGAAAAAAGAAGGGAAGTGCCTTCCTAGCCCTTTCACTCTCAGCACATTTAGCTGAGCCAAGTAACACAAGTTTTCCCTGTGCGAGTGTTCACATTGTGCCTTTGAAAAGTAGCTACCCTGATCATGGAAATACAGTTGAGAGACTCTTTGAGAGCTCCGTGGGAGACTCTGACTTACCCCGCCAGCCTCCCGCAGAAAGAGCTCTGGGAATCCTCACTTCCCTGCCACACGGTGCTGTTCCTCTTGATTTATTTTTCTCAGATGAAGGGACATTGAGTGATCACAGCTCCAGCTTTGTGCCATCATGACCAACCTTAATCAATCATAGCCTTAGACATGGAGCCAAACAAGATGCCAGAAGAAAATCTGAGTGAGAATTATTTTCTAGGCAAACCTTTACAACTCTTCAGATTGTAGTTTATCATGGCCGTCTGAGTGGAAGGTGAGTTAGGACACCAGAATAAAAAAGTAGTTTATCGTTGTGAGGAGTTGTGGACAGGCACACCCAGAAGATGTAGCAATGGAAGGAAATAAATGGTCTCTGTCAGCCAGACATTGCAGTCTCTGGCAAGGAAATGCTGTAGGTTTAAATTTTTAGGTCCCGCTCACTTCACTGCTTAGCTAGTTGCTCATCTCTTTTGTGTAAAAATTTCCAGGCTCATGTGAGAAACTTGTACAAATAAATCAAAGGATGATAATCAAATCACTTTGGTATTCAAAACTCTGTGATCCTTACCTCTGACAAACACATTTTGCTTCAGCTGAACTGCTTCTCTGGCTCTTTGCATTCAACAATGTGCTATACTGAACTTGGAGCAAGATATTTTAGAATTATTTCTAGATCAGTTTTAAATGTGTACAAATAGATAGAAACTTGCAGTCAGTGCATTCTGCTCTATCTGTACCAGGCTACAGGTTCTAAAGACTCAAATGGGTAGACTAAAATCTCCCACTCAGAGCCACTGAATGGGACAATTCTAATGGACACTATTCACATGGCCTTCACTATTCACTAGTCCCATCCTCTGGGTAGTGGAAAGGGGTGCTTTTCACATGCCCCTTGGAGTTGTGGAATGAGGCAACCTCTTTTCTCACCCACCCATGAACCAACCTCATGGACCTATTAAATACCCCTTTCTCACCTGTAGCACAGTCTGTGTTAACTAGGGTGGCTGCTAGGCTTTCCCAGGCTTATGAGGCTGCAGACTTACCTCCTCACCTTTGTTGTATCAAGTGGTTGTAACTTGGCTTTTACTTTGGTTTCTTAAAGTATTTTATCTTAGTCATACGGGAACCCTGCCCCAAGCCCTGCCTAGTTCCTTTCATTCTCTGCTAAGGCATTGAAATCTATTCCTTGTACTCACCCCTTAGGTTCTACCCCAACACCTGGCTGAAGTCTTGTCCCATCAAGCTAAGTTTGCCTCAGTATACTCCAGAAATTCTTTCTGGGGAAACTTACCTGCCAGATCCAACTCAAATTAAGCCCATATGCACTTGACCTCCTAAAATCTTGTGACTTGTCCTGCTCTGAAATCATGCTCAGCCTTGATGCTGCCACTTTGGGCTTATTCCCTTTTTGCAGGATCACTTTTGAGGGTCTAGTGGGCAGCACATAGGAAATAACACTATCCTATTATAAATCCATATGATTGGATACTTCAGTGTAGGCCAAGTTTTAAATTCCTTTAAGAGTCTCTGACAGCAAAGTTTTCAATTTAGTTAATGAAACATGCCAAAAAATACCACATTTATTCTATGTTGTGTATGAAAAGCTCAAAATGTTTGGAAGATCAATTTCCAAACATCAGATCTTCCTACATTGTGTTAACTGGTGATGTAAACTTTCCCATCCTGCATTGTCATTCTCTCCTTTCCATCTAAGTTCCACTATCTTTTTACCCCAGGGAACTCTTAGGAATTTGGACTAAAAGAGGAAATTAGATATAAGAGTTGCAGGCCACAGGGTATCTTCAGTGGTTGTTTTTCTTTGTGGTGAGTAGGATGAGGTCTGCCCTTCCCTTCCTAAAGGGACTCATAAAACTCAGGACATAATGAATTCTATTCTGGGAAATAAACCAAAAATTGAAATTTGGATTTTTTTAGCACTACATTTCAGTGATCCAAAGAAAACAATGAGTTGCATATTTGCAAATATTGTAATGGGACTACACCATTGTAATCTGGACACAGATTTAAGACATATGAAACCTCTGTACTCCCTGGTGGTCCCCCAAGGGTGATGTAATTTGTTATGAAGTTGAGAGGGAATAGCTTAAAGAATTTAATGGAAAAATCCCAAATGCATATGTAATTGGTTATGATTTCCAAAAAATTCACTGTGTTTAAACCAGGATGACTGACTGCATCCTTTACGAATTAGGAGTCTTTTTGCTGTTACCAGAAAACTGTCTGCGGAAGATCCTATTCCTTTTACTAAGGCACCCAGATTTTGTTGGTTTGGAACCCAGACCTAATATACAGACCTTCAGCCACTGCTTTTTGGAAGGAATGGGAGGAAAACCCCACTCCTTTTCTCTAACAACCTTTCCCTATTTGCAGAGTGAGAGGATGTGGGTAAGTAGCTAAAGACTGTTACCCCAGTTCTGTGAAATAGGCACATGTGCTGGGGCCATTTAGCACCGTGGAAAAAGCCCTGCTTTCGCATTGGACTCACTGGCCTGGGCCTAAAGCTCTTACTGTTACTAGATGAGTGACCTTGGAAAAGTGCTTTAATCTCTCGAATCTGTTTCTTCATATGCAAGAATGATTGTAAGAATTGAAGATAATAAATAACTATAATTTTCATGTTTCCCACAAAGTAGGAATTCATGTCCAATAATAGCTATTATAAGTATTTGTGGTTATGATTTTATCATCTCCCTCTTATCACTTCCTCCTAAGAATTTCTTATGAGTTCCTTAGAGACAACTAGGTACTGAGGAACATTCTATTTATTTTCTCTTGCAGTGGGCTAGATACTAAGGCAGAAATGTCTACAACATGCCCCCCCAACTTACCCCAAATTGCTGAGAATTCCTCAGCCTGGCGCACACCCTGACTCATGACCTGCATCTGGAAGTCATCTTGCCTCACTCACCTTTGTGAGTTCCTTCTCCCACACTCAGAAGCCCCCAGATACAGTCTGCCCTCCACTTCACCAGTTGTAGTAAGGTGCCCCACGTGAAGCATAGCATCAGTTCATGGGAGGCTCAGTTAATGTTCGTGATCTGAAGAGTAAAGGAATTAGCTTAATCATTGCACTTAGCTTAGGTATCAGAAATGGTTACTTATATCTGATTTACTGACTTTCACACCATAATCATAACTTTATGTATGACCATAGACTTTAAATTCACATACTTCTCAAATGTTCAGAAATGTAACTTTTTTATGTCTCCATATTGAATTCAACTGACTCAGGACCCCACCCTATCCCATTCATCATTTCTTTAGATGGTAGGAAAAATAACCTTGATTTTGCAAATTAAAGATAATTTAGTCACATTCAGTAAATATTTAGTCTCTCAGTGAATTATGTTTAGTTCAGGATTTAGAGTACACAATTTGAAGTTCATGCCTTTCCTGGTACCGGAGTACAGGGGAGCTTATGGACCGTTACAGTGTCAGGGTGGTGTGTGTGGGCTCAGCTCTTTGCCAGCCTCTAGTGTCTCCTTGAGGGTTCAGCCTCTGCAGCAGTGTATCTGCTGCTGATGCATCTGGCCACAATTGGTACATCACTTCTGTTATATTATAGAAATATAATACTAGTGCTTACCACATTGCCAGAGTCTCTGGTGACCTGCCCATGTCTTCTGCATCCTCCTCACCCCAACTGGGACCTTTTTCAGTCCTCTGGCCCTTATGGTCCTTCTGAGTTGCCATGTAGCAAAAGCATGAACCTCTGGATGACCCCCATATTGTGCTCAGATTCTTTCTCTGCCCAAACATGCCACTCCATCCTTCCTACTCTACTCCATCCAACTGTGGCAATGCCAGCACACTAGGAGGAAGCCTCCTCTCACAGTTCCAGACAGGAAGTGGGGCAGAAACCTCTCCCACATTCAACCTACTTCCAAACCACATGGGGTGTTTTTAGTCTTACACTCTCTTTCCTTAAACTGAGGACCAGGGGATGGGAGGAAGGCATTGCTGGTTGCTGTTCTGAGAGCTCTTTCTCTTGCTAAAAGAAACTCAGTGCTGTTCAAAGTGCCAATGTTATTAGTCATACTGTTTACATTTTTCAACTTCTTTTTGCTAGGGATGGGCACGAAGGTATAAGTGGAAATTACAGGGTTGGCTTCTCAAAAGTTATTGTTTCCGTGACTTAAAAAAACAACAGCAACAAACCTGATGTGTACCTTTTTGCCTTTATTTTTTCCTTTTCTTGCTAACTAGAATGCATACATGATGTCAGGAGCTAGAACAAGTCATCTTACAACCAGCAAGCCATATACTAAGGTGGTAGTAAGAAGCTGAGAGGAGTTGGGGTCATTGATAACTTGAGTACAGACCTGAACTACTTATCTTCAGGTGTTTTAATAGTACATAAATCTCTATTTACTAATGTCATTGTGATCAGGTCACTTGTACATGAAGGTAAAAGCAATAAAAATTGAGTAACTTGGGCACCACATTTATCCTAGGCTTGATGCCTTTAAATATATATGGCCTCCCAACTTCTACCTTCACCCCCTACCCCAGTGTAGCCAAAGTTTTTATTGCCATCCTACATATCAGAAAACCACTGTTACATCATTGCGGTGGAGTAGAACATCTCTAGATTCCTCAGTGCTCCTGTGAAAACCCCTAGCCTCCTGAGACACAGAAATGTAAATATCATAAAGATAGAGAATATTAGCTTTTACTTACCCTGGACACATTTTCACATATTATAAGGATTAGATCTGTAGTCATTTGTTTCCCTAATGATGTAGCTAATTATTCTGATCCAAAAGAATAATATAACTTTCCTATCTCTCCCAAAGCCAAACATCCTGTGATAGGCACCTAGGTTGGCTCCTAGGAACTTATATACAAAAAGAAATGAAGCCAGGACCTCCCTAGGGTGGAACTCTGGGCTCTGTCACTCAGAGAGATTTTATTTACAATCCAAATGGTGAGGGTCTTTTTCATTCCTATCTCAAGGCAACAAAAGTTGTTTTATTTTCTTTCTATTCTTATTCTGGGAGGGGAATGAAGACAACTGCTCCTCTCTGTATAAACGGAGAAAATGCATTATTCTCCACAACACACCACTTGAGTTAAATGAGTCCATGGCTCTCCTGGAGAAGGCTGCAGGACTAGGTGTAGGCGAGTCATGCCATAGGGTTATTCCAGTTGCTGATCTGGTTATATCAATAAAGAACTCTTCTCTTATGTCTCATGCCTCAGCAGTATCCACATATAAAAATTAGATGACTGTTCATGTGGCTTAACATGTCCCAGTGCTTGACAAAACAATTGTATCTTTATCCTTCCTATCCTGTGGTACATTTTACAACCTCAATTCCCCTAAATTCAGGCTCATTTAAAACTGCAACTCTTTATTCTAAACAACTTACTCTTTCACACTCTTGTATGACACAGACTTTATGAGTTTAGCTTGGAAGTCCAAATGGAGACATTTAATCTCTTGTCCTTGCTGTATTCTTTCCTCACTTGGAAGAGGGCCTTGGAGACATCGTTATCTTACAGGAATAAAGTATGCATTGTATAATATTTTAAAATATTAGCTTATACTCTTTTGTATTAACTAGCATGACATAGTCATGTTACATGATGCTGTAATATTTCACGACATTATAAATTTAACCCATTGTCAGGCTTCTTCAGGACCATAGTAGCAGCACTTCTGCTGACCCTGTTCATCTTGCACTGCAGCATTCCCCTCTGTCTCTTTTCACAATGGCTGTCATGCATGGACATGGTACTTTGAATCTTGAGGTAGTATGTTGTGTGTCCACCAACCCACTCATCATTGTTATTTCCTTTAAATCTGATTGGTTGGCTGGCCACAAATTCTGTGATCCTTTCTCTGTTGAGCAGTGAGGTCTATTTTCTTTTCCTCTGAATCTGTGCACTGCCTGTGACCTACAGAATGTAGCAGAAATGACCCTGCATTAGTTTCTGAGCCAAAGCCCTAAGGAATCAGCTCCTTCCATTTTATGCTAAACATTCTTGCAGCCCTGAGCCACTAAGAAATCAGTCCAGTTACCTCACGAGAAAGATGAGATGAAGAGGACAGAGTCCAGCCAAACCTAGGCTTCTAAGTCTTCTTGTCAAGGCATTGAGCATGTGAAGGAAGTCATCTTGGACCTTCCAGACCAGTCATCCTTTAGCTGAATGCCTGATTGACTCTGGTAGATGCCCCTTGAAGCAGAAGAATTGCCCAGATGAACCCTACCTGAATTCCCATCTCCCCAAATTATGAAATAGAATTAAATTGGCAATTGTTTTAATCTGCTAACATTGAGGGGAGTTTATTACATAGCATTTGAGAAGCAGGACATTCCATCTCATTGTTTTCCTTCCTCTTTGTCACTTCTTTTTGTTGCTAGCATCTGTTTTTCTTCTCCTTCTCCTTAGCAATCCACAACATTGATTTTACCCAAATGCTGTTTATTATGATAATAGTGGTTTAAGATGCTGTATAAAAAGTTAATTGCCAAATTGCTTAATAACCTAGAATGTGAATTGTTATTATTCTATTGGATATCTTTAGGATTTAGGTTTGTCCTTTGCTTGGTGAAGCAAGGTATTCACTCAGAAGTAGATTTTTAAAAAACCCTAATCAACATTATCATTACTTATACTGACAGACATATTGGTATTAATAAACACTAAGCTGCCTCAGGGTTTGAATTTCTTTTCCATTTAGATCTTTGGGGACTCATAAAACACAACTTTGATTAATGCAAAGAAATACATCCATGCAGTGATGTAATTAGTGTAAGAAAGCTTAGGGGAAAAAGTAACATTTTAAAACCATTCAAAGCAGAATCAAGATTAAGCTTCTATGCTCTCAGGGGTATTTAGAGAGGTGAAAAAGGAAGAGGTGAAGAGGTTGTGATATGTTTGCACAGTCATACCATTTTGATTTTTGTTTTAAAATTTTAGAACTTTTCCTTTTTCAAAGTTCTTTTTTTCACTTGAGCCTATCTATGTTGTGTGGTAGATAAAACTGAGGCCCCAGGCCCCTCCAGCAATGGGTAGCAACACTATGAGACCCAAGCTCCTCTTAGTTTCCCAAAATGAAATTCATAGGTAGCATAATCTATCTTTATAATAGTTTGAACATATGGATAATGCCATAACTTCAATGTAAAAGAGAAATAACAAGAAAGTGGTTTATAATACTATATTTTAAAATGTAAGAACTTGGGCTCAAGAATATTACAAGAATAATGAAGAATTGCACACACACAAGAATCACTGTGATGGTGACAGACACAGATGATTCAGGTGTGGTACATTGGCAACTCATATCACAAGCACTGTTGCCACAGGTAGTGTGGTTTTCAGGAATGGTGAACAGCTGTTGGTAACATGGTGAACAAAACAAAGTAAAATCACCCCTTAATTTACAAAGTTGGTTCATTCTGATTTTTAAAAGTCTATTGTATGTTAAATCGTTGTACATTAAAACCATTCCAGCTTTGTATTCATGAGTGTCCAGTGGGATTGAAAGGTCATGTGGCAATGGGACAATTCCCTATTGTGTAAAATTGTCCAACACTTGCACAATATGTAGCATCCCTGCTCCCTCCGTCACTATAGTGACAAAATTCCCTCCACAAATTGTGAAATAGCTCCCACGAGTAGGATTGTTAATTAAACACAGGATGCTTTGTTACAGTTGAACTTCAGAGAAACAACAAATTTTTTGAGTATATATACTTTCTGTGCAATATTTGGACATAATTTCACTAAAAAATGGTTGTTTCTCTGAACTTCATATTAACTAGGCATCCTATATTTTTATTTGCTAAGCCTGACAACCATACCCTAAAATGAGGTACCAGTCTCTTGAGAACCACAGTGCTAAGCAGATTCAAGACATCAAACCAGACTTCCAACATCTGGAACCATGACCCCAGAGAGGACTGGGACATCTCACCAAGAGAAATAGTCACCAGGGTGTGAGAGTGTAGCTACTTTTTCTTTGTATCATCCACTGCCCACATGTGCAAGAGTTCTCTAATGCCAGAAACTCTTTTTTCAGGGAGGTCAGTCCAACTTGCCTAGGCATTGCATTTACTTTTCATTTAGCTTTCTATACTAATTTACTTTATTTTTTAAAAGATTTTATTTATTTATTTATTTATTAGAGGTGGGGAAGGGAGGGAGACAGAGAAACATCAATGTGTGAGAGAAACATTGATGGGTTGCCTCTCCCATGTGCCCTGACCAGGGACCAGGTCCACAACTCAGGCATGTGCCCTGACTGGAAATCAAAACAGTGACCCTTCACTTTGTGGGATGATGCCCAACCTACTGAGCCACACTAATCAGGCCCAGTTTTCTATGCTAATTTTCATTTAAAGGAAGTCACAACAGGATCCAAGACCAAATTTTTCTAAGAAACCATTTTAAATATTTCCTTTATTAGGAGAAAGGGACAGTTAACCTTTCATT
Organism: Tonatia bakeri; assembly: GCA_004024845.1. Taxonomy (NCBI): domain Eukaryota; kingdom Metazoa; phylum Chordata; class Mammalia; order Chiroptera; family Phyllostomidae; genus Tonatia; species Tonatia bakeri. The sequence continues at coordinate 63,121 of PVIA01006156.1, forward strand.
GATTTTCATTTTGGCTTATCATCTCTCTGGAGATAATGAAGATAAATAGAGAAATAACAGAGCACTTTATTGCAGCTTTTACTTTACATATATCTTCTCAATACCATGCCAGACATGGCTGATATTAAGAGAGAGAAGAGAAAGAGAGAAATAAAGATGTGTGTGTCTATTTCTCCTACATGAGTGAAAACTTTCCTGAGGAGAGGTGTCATGGATTCTTTCTCATACATCTCCCCACAGGTGCCATGAATAGTACCTTATTTGGTAGAAACTCAATTTCTTACTAATATGATAGAAAGAATCAAAGGCACCAGGTTAAAGTAGATATCATATTAAATAATATCATGACATATGTGGGTCAGAAAGAAGTAAATTAATTTGACAAGACCTAAAAATTTTTTTGGAGCAAATTTCTTCAATTTTATAGATGAGGAAAATAATAAGATTCAAAAAGGTTTTAGCTTCTTTGAATAATGTGTTGGAGCTGAAAGCCAGGTCTTCTGAAAGTGGCTCCTGATTACATTTTGTTTCCTAAAATATGTCTTGGGAAGAATGATCTTAGAAAGTACACTAGACAAAAACTTTCTTTAGTAAAATAAGATAGTAAGATGTTGTATACCACCCTTTCCTACCCCAATTTACAATGTACATTATTCTATTAAAGTTTTTGAGAAGTCCTACAGTAACTTATTTTACTGTGACTAATTCAGCATTTCCCAACCATATTTGACCATGGATCCAATATGATGGTCAGGATCTTTAAGGAATAAGGCCCGACATCATGATTTTCCAGAAGAGCTAGAAATATGTGACCATGACACTGGATTTGGTAAACAGTGGCCAGAGGTTCAAGGGAAGTGAACTCTACCCTAGAGGTCCCAAGTACTGGCCTATGTATGGCTGCATAAAAGTCACCAAAGGTGCTTATGAACATGCAGATTTTTAGACTTCATATCCCAAAAATGCATATTCTCTAGATCTAGTGATTTAGATCTCTAGAAATGTGTGTTTGTAAAATTCTGTAAGACTGTGAACTATTGCTCTTCCAGAATTTAGTCTGGATAAGTTCATCATATATGCTGGTGTCATAAAAAGGGGATATTTGGACACAGACAAGCACATAAGGAGGGTACCATGTGATGAGGAAGGCAGAGTTCCAGGTGATACTTCTATAAGCCAAGGAATGCCAAAGATAGCCAGCAAACCACCGAAAGCCAGGGGAGAGGCATGGAACAGAATCTTACAACTTTCAGGAGGAACTAGCCCTGCTAAAATCTTGATCTCAGACTTCTAAACTCCAGATCTGTGAGACAATAGATTTCTGTTAGTTAAGCCACTTAATTTGTGGTTCTTTATTATTACAGCCCTGGCAAACTAATACACATGGCTGGAAGTTACCATAGGTTATAAGGTTATCTTTCTTCCTGTGTTTCCACCTCCTCCAAAGCTCCCCAACCCCGGATTCCTTTGACCCTACTACCTCCACAGTTTCAGGAGCATCCACCTGTTGTGTTCTAGATGGTCTTTTTGTAAACATCTTTGGGGCAAGCATTTTCACCATGTAACTGGCTGCAAGGCAATTTCACAGAGAAAGGTAAAAGAACAAAAATAAAAGAGAGGGACATTAAAAAGGACATAATGAAATGTGAAAATATTAAAGAATTATTGCAACAAATGAAAACACATTTTATTCAAAGTCTTTTGTTCATAGTATTATAAAATATTTTTTCATTGTTTATTCATCTCATTCAGTGTCATACTTTTTTTTTTCACTACAATTTCTTCCTACATCAAGAGAGGTATCAATTTCCAACTAAATCATCAATAATTAATGCTCTTGAAGACTGTGAATTCATAGCTACCTCTCTCATATTTGCTGTAGCATGCTAAAGTTTTGGTTTTAACAAGTGGGAAGGATGACTGTGCTCACTGAAGGATTTGTAAACTGATGGGTTACATTTTCTAGTATTACGCTAGTTTTTAGTTTTATGCTAGTTGTTATCATCCACTATTTTAAGACCACTACATCTACTTGTCACTATATAGATTATTATGAGGGCTGAGATTTATATAATATGAAAATGGGGTAATGTGAAAACTTCTTTGTCAATGGAGAAATGAAACCAAACTGACAAAATACATTAAGTCTGCCGAGTATAAACCAAACTGTTGACTAGTTATTTTATCTCTTATAGCGAAATTGCCTTATGGCCAATTAGTTATACAGGGAAAATTCTTGTGCCAAACATGCCTGTGGCAAAGATGTTTACAAGATACAGCATACATGTACCTGTGATGGAAAAGTTAGGAAAGTTGTTGGTAATGATAATAAACTACCCCCCTCTGCTACATCCCCCCAGTGGTATTATAAGAGCATACACAGTCTTTCAGTCTCGTTATTACTTATTACTGTTATTACTTATAATAGGAATGAATAAGCTGTATTGATTATCTATAACTAAGAATCTTAGAGTTTCCTTTTTATTACATACTTAGGAGTTGGTCTCAGGGTATGAGGGGAACACAGAATTTCAGTGACATGGACATCAAATTATAAATAGTGTAAGAACCGAATTCTGAAACCCAGTTCCCTTGACTTTTTCAGTTCCCACATGAGACAAGGCTAATGGTTGTAGCAGATGCCTTTGCACCCAGTCCATGAAAACCTTTATTGCTCACCATGCTAGTACATGCAGACAGCACAAGCACTTGAAACTCTTTGCTTGGGTACTTTCTCTCAGCCCAATCAAGGGCTGGTCAGGAATGTCCAGGAGTTAATGCACCTGGGGCACAGCCCTCAGCCAATGACAGATGGAGTCAAAAGAATAATATCCTACTTTAGTCATCTCACAGGAGGGATAACTGTTAGGAGTGTTTCTTCCCAGAGAACCTGATACCCAGTTGCCCACAATAGCAACTGTTCTCACACACCCTTTCTTAGCTTTCTTCCCTTCCTCTCTCAAATCTGTACTCCCCCATGACCACTTTCAAAATTAACTGCTTATATCAGGGTAACTTCTAGGGTAACTGAAGTTAAGACAATGGTATAATTTTCTTGGTTAGTTTTTTACCTGTTTTTTTTACACTGATCTGTTTATAATTGGTGACTCCCTCTACAGAGACCAAAATGATTTTATTTCATTGACAAAATGTAGTAGTCATACGGACGGGCTATTGGCAGATACTCTATTTTTCCTCTTTCTTGGTATATAGTGGGTTTACATACTCTGTGTCCCAAAATGGACATAATACGTGATTTGGTATGGCCAGTGAGATGTAAGTGGAAGTGATGTGTCATTAAGAGCCAGTGTATGGTGCTTGACATTCACTTTTTTCTGTCTGGTGGGTGATAGACGGATTCTAAGGTGGCCTCTGGTGATCCCCATGTCCTGTAATTCATGTCCTTGTGCAATCCTCTCCTCTTGAGTGTAGGCTGTTTTGGTAACTTGATACTAACCAATAGAATATCGCAAAGGTGATGAGATATCACTTCCATTATTATATAAGATTGTAAATTCTGTCTTATTAGCACATTTTCTTTATTGCTGGCTTTAGTGAAGCAAGCTAGTAAGAGGCCCACATGGCAAGAAACTGAGACCCCCATTCAAAAAACTGCAAGGTACTGCTGAATTCTCCCAACAACCGCATGAGCTTGGAAGTAGATTCTTCCAGTCAGTCCTTTAGATAAGACTTCTTGCTTTCAGTCTCATTATTACTTAAACCTTTAGATAAGACTTCTTGTTCAAGCTAACACCTTAATTGCAGCCCTGTGAGAGTCCATGAGACAAAGACACAGGTAGTCTGTGCCTGGATCCTTAGACCACAGAACCTGTAAGATAATAGTGTATGCTGTTTTAAGCTGCTGAGTTTGTGGTAATTTGATATACAGTAATAGAAAGCAAGTTGGCAATTGTGGCACCACAGAGATATAACCTCCTTCAGGCTAGATCCCATTGGACCCAGTGAACAAGTAGTATCATTGAAAAGTTTGGTGTTTAAAGACACTATGATTTTGGAGTTGTTACTGCAGCATGGTTTAGCTTATTCCAACTGAATTATAATGCAGTCTTTTGCTCTCCCAGCTGACTGTCACATGATAGAACAAAAAAAATCTAGCTATGGTAGTCACCTTGAGTTATGTAGAGAATAGTTTTGCATGGAATCAAACTGATTAAAAATTAATATTCAGCTATAATAATCTCTGTTTTTCTCTGCTCCTGGTTTTAAAATATGACCTCATCAAAGTTAAGACCTATTCAAACCTCATCTTTGACATGCAAATATCCTAAGAGGAATGTCCTAATATCCTGCTAAATTTCAGAGTAGTTGCCTCAAAATCTAAAGTAGCTAGTTCTATCCTTGTTGAAAATAACAACAACCCAGCATCTCGCTCTAGTTTGGTGATTTTCCTTTCTGACATTTTGTGTTTAGCAGGAGGTTAATTAGACACAATTGCAACACTGCTGAGCTGCCCTAGGGCACAACACAGAGGGCCAATTTGGAGACAACTGTATCTTGGAAACCCTAGGAGATACCAGCTTGATATTTCCAGCAGGTTTAAAACAGAGTCTTCTTTACAAATTTCATAGCTTTTTTTGGAATCATAGGTCTGTGGCATGAGCCCTAATTGGACTAAAGTTTCCATTGCAATGATATGCTCAAGGACATAATGAAAAGTCAACTTTCCGATGTGTTTATCTACTTCTTGGCTGCTAGGCACAATTGGAAATGCTAATATCCAGATGCCCTTCTACAAAAAGAAACAGAGGGCTTTTAATTTGAATTATAGAATGCAGATTTTTCTGTCCCCCAAATTAACTCATATAATTAAACTACCAGTGAAAGAGAGAGCAAATGTAAAAGTGGAAAGTGAGTATGGTAGACCGCTAACTGCTTATCTCTCTGTATGTTGTTACAAAAGAAAGGAGTAGCCACTCCCTAGGACTGAGACAGGCAGGCAAGCCCTTAGGGTCCCACCATCCAGCCCTTTGTTCCCTTCAGACCTGACCTGAAGGGCCTTGTTCTTCCCTTGGCCAAATACTCTTTCCTCCAAAACTCTGCTCAGGTTAGTCACTTCTCCCCTCAAAAGCCTGATTGGCTCACTGTGCTCAAGTCTTTGGAGAAGACAGGTCTAGATTCCAGTCTCTTACCCTCATTTACTAGTTGCATGAATTTAAACATCTTGTGTTACCTCTCTAAACATTAGTTTCTCCAAGTGGGGATAATACCCCAGAGGCTGTGGAGCAGATTGGGTGAGACAGTAAATGAAAAGTACTTGGCCCACAGCTGGGTGCTTTGAGAATTTTTATTATATTTTTAGACCACTTATTTTATTTTTAGCAGCTAATTACATTTGGCCTTGAAATCTCTGAAAAAGTCTTGCACTTGTCATACTTGTATCTTGCTCCTCAGCTGCCCTAAGTTTCATAAAAGGACCAATGGGCATTATTCTTTATATTCAAACCAACACCTACTGGGAAGTAACAGTTCATTTTATGGTGTAAATGGTGAAGGTATTCACCTTGAGGGGACCTGTCAACAGTGCCTTACCCTCAAGAGTGACAGGAGGCAATAAATGACACACAGTAGAGAGGTCACAGTAGTGCTAATTTCACTGACCTTGCAGGAATATGATAATTTTCATTAATGTGAATTGTAAAAGTGAGCACTGAAGATTAATACCTCATTGAAGATTAATACCTTGTATTTCTCAAGATCTGTGTGCGAGAAAAATTGTTGCAGGGCTTTATAAAGTCATTTGATTTGTTACTATGTGAGTGCTTTCGGGCACATTGCTGTGGTAATTAAGTCTATTTATCAGGGATTTTCAGCAGTACATGCCCCATGTATTCAGCCATGAAAGACAAGAACCTCTTTACATATTCATATATTTGGAGAAGAGATTTGAGCTCCTCAGGAGAGGGTACTTTTGTGGCAGGAAGGTCTCAGGTGCTGGAGGCTGTTTTCTCTTCGAAGAAAAAATCCTCACACTGGTCTTTTTACCAGATTGTAAAAAGAAATACACATGTTTGTGAAACTTCTAAGATACAGAATAAACTCCTGTATGTAGCTAAGCAGGACTAGTGAATAAAACAAGTATTCTAATATATTATATTATGCATTAAAAGTCCTTGGAAATAGAATTCGTATGACACAGAAACCTAAAGACAACTTGACTGCCAGGAATTCCTGTCAGCCTGCAGCTGCTCAGAGTCTCTGCTTAGCCAGCCTTCTCTCTTGAGGATGAAAAAGGAGGAGTGGCAGAGAGCAGGCCTGAGCCTTCACAGTCTGAACAGCGGATGGACTTTCCGTAAATTCCTTAATTGGGTGATGCATGTTACTCCTCTGCCTGTTTGCCCTCTGTGGTTGGTATATTTGCCCTCAAGTTTCACTGAAACTGTCAGTTTTAGTTTTAGAATTTATTTTAGTACCAGTCACTTAACAGCAAATGTGTTTCCAAGAGAGATACAACTGTGGTTCCATACTTTAACCGCATCTCTTTCAGACACCCTTTTCCAGATCACACTCTTGCCTTTTCTAAAGGATCTGTGGGCATGTCATCTTCTCTCTGATACTCACCCTGGTAAAAGAGATGTAAATCTGCACATGCCCATTGCTCAACATTAGAATGCTGTTCAGGATATGAACATACTATTGTCATTGTATCCTGTACCATGTACTGGATCTCACCTATGCTGTATGTTGTCATTGTTGACTTTTTAGTAAGGTAATCTTGATATGAACAGTTTATTAGTGAAGGCATCAGGTGATGCTATATCACTAGGACAATGAAAACAGTGATAATTATGCTGGTTCATGCAGCAGTTGAGATTTTCTGAGTTCCATTAATGAAGACATAAACTGCAGTAACAAAGAGACTCCAAAATATAGTCACTTAAATTAAAAATTTCTTTCCTTTTCAGGTAACAACCCAGAAGTAAGCAATCTCTGTGAGTAAAGGGGTATGCTCACAGTCAGACCAGGCTGCTGGGTTGGCCCAACTATCCTTAGTGTGTAGTGTCTACCTCTAAGTCTAAGGCAGCTCCCCTTGTTGTTGCCGTTTCCCCCAGTTGGTGGGAAGGGCGGAGAGGGAGCCAAGTGAAGGGGATTCTTCTTATGGACATGACCAGAATTCTCACACATTCTGTTCCTGTCCCAGTGACCTGACCCTCGTTTGGCTTCACACAGCTATGAGGCACATTGAGAATCATAATCTCTAGTTGGGCAGCAATGTTCTCAACTAAACTTAAGGCATTTTTTAATTAAAAGGAACAAAGGAGAATGAATACGGGGGATAATTAAGTGTCTTCCAAGTTCCTCTCAATGCTAATTGAAATGGAGCAAGGAAAGAGAAAGACTCACTAGGAGAGCCTGGAGAAGCCATCAGTCTTTGTTATAGAATTCCTCTCTGACACTTGCACTCAGAAATGTTTGGTGTTCAAAGCAAGACACGTATTTCTGGTCTCTGTCTAATCTAGTATAGGTTTATGGGGTCACTGGATCCACCAAATAAAATATCAGTTCTAGAGAGTATTGAAACAAGAGCGCTACTCAGCCAGAGCAACCTTCTCAGTTATACTTCAGGACTTGGTAGAGCTCCTGCTCATATGGCAGTCATCTGTCCTTGTGAGCCAAATGGTGTGTGTCTGCGGGCAATGCTACGTGTCCCACTTTATGGGCAACCAACAAATGGAGAACAAAAGGTAGAGTAACCCAGAATGTATCAGCAATAATAATAATGATACATCTTGGATACATGTGTGTTTCTTAGCTATGTAGAATTGTATTCAATTTCAAATCTTCCTTTGGTTTTGTTAATGAGGAAATGAAAGGGATCACTCTCTCTAGAGCTGAACCCTTTTTTCTATTTTCATGAAGCTTAAATAACATCAGGAAATTGATCAGTATGTAAACCTACCTTTCTTGTCATTAGCCTTCCTAAAATAGAATATTGTGTAGTTTAAGTGTAAAACTCCAAAGTCTCAGTTTGTGTAACAGTTCTTTGGTATTCTCACATAGCAGATGAAGAAATAATCTTCTGATAGAAAAAATTTAATAATTAAATGCTGGTAAAATTTATGCAGAAAAATTTTCAGAAAAATATGTACTAAAAATGTAATTATAAAAAGAAACAAATCATTTCTAAACACATTTCTGTGATAGCATTTTATTCAATCCCTAAAGAATAATGCAATAAATTTGACTCTTTGACTGCTCTATAATCATATTTATATCACTGTACTGAACAAAGCATATTTGCAGTTCAGAAGTAGGTAGATGTTTTAGAAATACTGTGCCACTTAGATAAGAGGCTCCTTGCCTAGTTATTCCATGTATGTGTGGTAAAGCATCCCATGATCTATTAGTAAACAACTTCAAAAATGGGACTGGGCTAGAAAAATTTTTAAGTGTGATTACATAACCAACAGAAAAACCTTTGAAGGAATAAAAAAAACGTGTTATTTTGACTCACAAAGTAATAATATGTAAATTATTACAAATGATTGAAAATTAATATTAAACCACTCTTTTCTCTTAAATAAGCATTCTGTTGAATTGATGTACAAAATGTTGCCAATAAAAATTTAGTCACATAAAACAGATTCTTAGGAGAAAAGATTATGTGTGATGAACATAAGAACTTTTAAATTTTCATATTCTTTTTTGATATTTTTGCTGTTATAATAAAAAGTGTCATTGAAGTTACACTTATGGTTTCCTCTTATCCTCCTATATAATTAGAATATCAAAGACGTAGAGGCCTAGTTGAGTGAATTTTATAAGATGACTCTTCAAGTCAAATCCATTTGGTAGACTTCAAGGACTAACCCAATTCTATATTTACACTGGAATTCATCCTCACCTTTTAAAAAAGAAAACTAAATGAGCATATTGGCTGAGACTTAGAGAAATTTAAAGTCCATAGAGATTTCTATTGTGGTGGTAGAACCAAAGTTGGAATTTAGCTTGGAATCAAAACAGTGAATGAAGCCTCTTAGAAGGGCTACAAAGTTAATGATGGGACATCAAATAAAGGCCAAGAATTGGGAAGGGGAACTAAGTACAAAATCAGGCAATGCTCCCAGCAGGTCACTGATTATTGTTAACATCAGCCACAAGAAGGTTATATACGCTCAGACAAGAAATAGCAAGAGTGATATCAGACAGAAGAGTTAGAATGTTCATGTTGCTTAGGTGAGGAGAGGAAAGGTTCTATGCTAGACTGGCCATTATTTGGAGGACATTTTCATATAATAACCAGCGTTTTCTATGTGCATTTTATTCCTCAATACTGTATATATAGTTCACAAGTGCTTTTTTGAGTATCTAATCTTTCTAGATGTTCTGAGGTACCTGCTACATTTAAAAGTCTAGGCAATTAAATAGGATATTTTGTAAATATATTTTAATTATATTTTATTGATTACACTATTACAGCTGTCCCAATTTTCCCCCTTTGCCTCCTCCACCCAGCACCCCACACTCCTTCAAGCAACCTCCACACCATTGTTCATGTCCATGAGTCCGGAATATAAGTTCTTTGGCTGCTCCATTTCCTATACTGTACTTTACATCTCTATGGTTATTTTGTAACAACCTATTTGTACTTCTTAATCCCCTCACTTCTTCACTCATTCCCCCACAAAGGCCCATCTGGCAACCATCAAAATGTTCTCTGTATCCATGATTCTATGTCTGTTCTTCTTGTTGGCTTAGTTTGGTTTTTAGATTCAATTGTTGGTAGATATGTATACATTGCCATTTTATTGTTCATAGTTTTGATCTTCTTCTTCTTCTTAAATAAGTTCCTTTAATATTTCATATAATAATGGTTTGGTGGTGATGAACTTCTTTAGTTGCTTCTTGTGTGGGATGCAGTCGATTTGCCCTTCAATTCTAAATGATATCTTTGCTGGGTAAAGCAATCTTGGCTGTAGCCCTACTTTTCATGACTTTGAATATTTTTTGCCAATCCCTTCTAGCCTGCAAAGTTTCTTTTGGGAAATCAGCCTACAGTCCTATAGGAACTCCCCTTTAAGTAACTAACAGCTTTTCTCTTGCTGCTTTTAAGATTTTCTCTTTATCTTTATTCTTTGCCAATTTAACTATGTGTCTTTGTGTGGACCTCTTTGGGTCCACCTTGTTTGGGACTCCCCATGCTTCCTAGACTTGTACGTCTATTTCCTTCACCAAATTAGGGAAGTTTTCTTTCACTATTTTTTCAAATAGATTTCCAATTTCTTGCTCTTTCTCTTCTCCTTCTGGCACCCCTTTGATGCAAATGTTGGAACCACTTGAAGTTGCTCCAGATGCTGCTTACACTGTCCTCAATTTTGGGGGATTCTTTTTTACTCTTGTTGTCTGGATTGGATTTTTTTTTCTTGCTTCCTCATGTTCCAAATCATTGATTTAAGTCTTGGCCTCATCCACTCTATTGTGCTTCCCTGTAAATTGTTGTTTATTTCAGTTAGTGTATCCTTTGTTTCTGACTGGAACTTCTTTATGTTGTTGAGGTCCTCACTAAGTTCCTTGAGCATCCTCATAACAGTGTTTTGAACTCTGCATCTGATAGACTTCTTATCTCCATTTTGTTTGGTTCTTTTTCTGGAGTTTTGATTTATCCTTTTATTTGGGCCATGTTTCTTTGTCTCCTCATTTTAACAGCTTCCTTGTATTTATTTCTATATGTTAGGTAAAGCTGTTATAGCTCCTTATCTTGGTAGCATGGCCTAATGTAGTAGGTGACCTGTAGGGTTCAGTGACACAGCCTCCCCTATCACCCAGACTGGGTACTTGAGGTATGCTCTTCGTGTATGCTAACCACACCATCTCTTGTAGTTGAGCCTTGATTGCTGTTGACAGATCAATGGAAGGGATTTACCCAGGCCAGTCAGTTGGAAGAACTGGCTATGACCACTGACCACTACCTTCTTCCCTCCACAGAGGATTAGCTGTGCAGGGGCAGGATGGTGGTGCTCTGAAGTGGTCTGTAGCTGTCTACTAGGTATGCAGGTTCTGGGTTTCCTGGGTGGTGCCAGCCAAAGTGAGCTCCCCACCTGTATTTTGCCCAGTGCCACCTAGCATGAACTGTAAAGCAATGTAAGACAGCTGCCTCTTGTGCTGGGCTTGGAGATTCACAGGCTAAGCCAAGCTGTGAATCTAGGCAGGCTGCTGCTATTGCCTAGGGGCCACTTAGCAAGAGGTACAAGGCTGGGGCCTCTCTGAGACTGGTTGTTGCTTGTTTGAAAGTATTTAGGAAGTTGTGAAGCATGAGCCAAGACCAGCCATTTATATGGAAAAGTCACTGTTAATAGCTTGGGTAGGCCCATAAGGTGGGTGGGATGGATTCTCAGGGAATCACCAGGGGTGTGCAAACAGTGTTAGCCAGGTTGATGGAGTCTCAGATATGGCACCCACCTGCTGATCTGTGGCTCTGTGGGAGGAGTGTTCTGATAAGAGACAACTGCCTCTGCCTGCCTTTCTGCCTGGGAGAAAGCTGTCCTCCAATTCTTACCATAATGCCAAACACTTCAGTTTCTTCCTATATGCCATTGTGCCTTTCAAGCTGCTGCCCTAGTGCTGGAGCTCAGAGGGAATGAGTCTGAGTAAGTCCAGGTGTTGGTTTTTTAAGGAGAACTGCTTGGAACTCCAGAAGTTTCTTTCACCAACTCAATCCATGCTGGTTTTTGTAGGCAGAAGTTATGGGAACTTATCTTCCTGGCACTGGAACCCTGGGGTCCAGTTGTGGGGCTGTGACTCCTTGCTCCTGAGATATTCCTCCTGAATTTTTATTCACCACACATGAATGTGAGATCGGCCCATTCTGCACCTCTGCCCCTCCTGCCAGTCCAGATGGATATGGTTTCTTTAATTCTGTAGTTGTCAGACTTCCATTCATCTCTACTTCTTATGGTTCTGAGTGATGGTTGTTCTGTAGTTTAGTTGTAATTTTGATGTTGTGTGAGTAAGTATGCCATGTTTACCTGTGCTGATGTCTTGACTGGATGTCAGAAGTGTTAATATATTTTTTATAAAATCCACATGAAATAGTTTTTTTGAGGAATGGCCATACCACCTATTTAAGTAATACACATGTATTTGTGTACTGGTTCATGGTAGGGGCAAGAGAAGGAAATGCAAAAAGCTTCATTTCAGTGTGTTTATTCTGAGGCAAGATTAACCATCATCCCTTGTGCATTTTGTTTTACTTTGCTATATATGTAGTATATATAAAAGAAAAATGAGTCCTGATTTGTGAGGTATGTCCAGAGTATCCAACCATGTGATATGAAAAATAGAGACATTTATTGAAGGAGATGCAAGATACAAGAAATATTGTACATAGGACAATGAAGTCTCTGTCCCCTTCAAAGTAGACACCTTGGGACCTCACACAGTTCCTATCACCACCAGCTGCCCTGTCATATTTTCCTGAATCTCATTGACAGTCTGAAACCTTTTCCCTTTCAAAAATGATTTTAGTTTTGGGAAAAGCCAGAAGTCATAGGGAACCAAATATGGGCTATAGGGGAGCTGAGTCATCTGGGTGATTTAATGTCTTACCCAAAAACTCTGCACAAGATGTGATGCATGAGCAGGCATGTTGTAGTGGTGAATCTGTGGACTTCTGAATCATCCAAAATAGTTTCCATAGAGGAATCTTCAAGCTTAACACAAAATTTGATGCAGATTTATTGCTCTACTCACTCAGTCATTTTGAATGCAATGGCCACACAGTATGCTTGATCACTCAATGACATCTACTGACCCCACTGACTAGTACAGTGAAGTCATCATTGTTCACATATGTGCATTCCAGTCCACTCTCCTTGGCTGCTCGGTTTCATCAATGTCACACAAACTATTCTTGTTATATTAACAATAGCTGGACTTTTTCTGGACATACTTGTACATGTAGTCTTTCTTGATGTATCTAAAAATGGAAGTAGTAGAATAACACTTTTTATAAATAGCTTTAAAAAATTGAGGGGAGTCTGTTCCTACTTTGCTCATTAAATTCAGTTTGTTCATTAGATTCCACACATAAGTGAAATCATATGGTGTTTGTTTTTCTCTGACTGGCTTATTTCACTTAGCATAACATCTATGGAGGGGTTAGGGGATGGAGGGACCAAACAAAAAGGAAAAAGGACTCTTGAACATGGATAAAAGTGGGTGGTTGCAGGGGGAGGGGATGTAAGGGGAATAAATGATAATGCAAAAATACAATAGAAATTTTAATAAAATAAAAAGAAAAGTAAAGTAATCATAGAAAACTAAGACTCAAAAAATTGAGGGGAAATAATGTCTTTGGAAATGGAATTACTAAACAACCTCTATGGACAGTATACTCTCTGTACTTCTTTGTCAGATTGAGGGAGGTAGGAGGTGAGAAATTACAAAAGATGTTTCGCTAGTGTGTACTAGAAAATTTCAGCTTATCCATTCCCTATATGTTATGTGTATTTCATTTAACTTTGCTGTACAGTTGTTATTTTTACATACTTACCTATCCTTTGGTCACTAAATCTTGATATCTTCTTAGATCATCATCTCCATTTTTATTTCATGTGCCTCAAGGAAATTCATTTGACTCACTTGGCCAATTGGAACACTGCATTCAATCTGCAGGAATTGGTTCAGAGGTGGACACACACCAATCAGAGCTAATGTAATATAATCATACTTTTTGGTTGCATTGGCTGAGAAGAAGGCATGTTTTTTTCTGTCAGACTTCAATCTGGAAGGTTATTGGCCTGCAATTATTGGCAGTCATTTTGTCACTCCCTGGAAGTTAGGAATGAAGAAACAGGGAAAGAGCAGAGCCACAGAAAGTTGGAGAGACACTGAGTCCTGATGACACTGTTTTATTTCCTTAAATCAGCCATATCTGCAGTGGGATCCACATGGATCTTTCAAACAGATGAAGGAATAAGTACCTTTGTTTGTATAAGCTACTTTGGTTGAGTTTTCTGAAACTTGCAACCAAAACTGTTATGATCAAGTCAGCAGCATGATGGTTTGTTAACCTATAAGAAGACAACTAGTGCATCTTTTTTTCTTGACTTGACTTCTAAAAAGGTCAGCACAGTCTTTGCATATCTCTTAAGGACAAGTTAAGTCTTTCTGAGTCAGGCTCACTGCAGAGGCCTGCCTGAAAACAGTCACAATCATTTGTTATCTCTTATGGTTCTGTGAGTGGATGTGACTTGTCTTTGCTCCACTGTGTCAAAAGTTTCAGATACAAGATTTGGAGTCTGGAGGCTAGAATCTTCTGAAGGCTTATTCATTCTCATGGCTAGTGGGTGATCATGGCTGTTGGCTGAGGACCAAGTTGAGGTTGTAGGCCAAAGTGCCTGTATGTAGCCTCTATATTTATACCTTAGAGAGTGACCTTAATTCCCCTTTTTTCTTACTTAAGCATCTATTTATAAAGACTTCCCAGGATATGCTTTGACTGCCATCAGTCCCCTCTCCAGCACTAACAAGCTTTTCTACTTTGTCTCTCTCCCTTTTTCTCACATTTGTTTTAGTTTTTTTTTCTATTTATCAGACATATAACATTTTATATTATTTTACATATTCTCAGCTTGTTTTAGTCTTAAATCTTCAATTAAATCTTTGTAAAACTCACCACCTGTTCTTTAACTGAAGTTTCTGCAACTATCTCTTAGTTAAATGAAACTCATTACCTATAGATTCTTTAAGAGGAGTTCTATATTTTTCTCACTGACTAATTTTTGCACAAGAAAGTTCTCCCAAACCTAGTAATTTAAAAATCTTCATAATTTTATTTTATCTCATGGTTTTGTAGACCAAGGGTGCATGTGGGGTTCAGACGGAGTTTGGCTGGGTGACTCTTTAGCTCCATGTGGTGTTCACTGTTGTCACTCTGACATACTCATCTGGCAACTGAACTAGTTTTTGAAGGTCCAAAATGGCTTTGCTCACATAGCTAGTGCTTTGACAGGGATGGCTGCAAGGCTGGGCTCAGCCTCTCTTTCTTCATATGGCCTCAGGGCCTCTTCATGTGCTGTTCCCAACAGGGTAGTGGACTTCTTACATTGTGGCTGTAGGGCAAAAAGGACTAGTTTTGCCAGAAATAGAAAAGGTAGAAACTGCCAATTTCTTTTTTAAAGATTTTATTTATTTATTTTTAGAGAGGGGGAGGGAGGGAAAAATAGGGAGAGAAACATCAATGTGTAAAAGATACCGAGCCACACCAGCCAGGGCACAATTTCTTAAGGCCTGGACTTAGAAATGAACATAGCATGATTTCCACAATATTCTATTGGTCAAAGTGGTCGTGGAGCCCAGATTCAAGAAAACAGGGCTTAGAGCTCACCTGTGAATGAGAGGGGTGTCAAAAGAACTTGTGACCATCTTGAATCCACCAAAAATATTCCCTGAATGGTTGCAATTTAAAATTTGTTTTTCTACAGACCTCAGATTTGAGTGATAGCTTAGCTGGACACAAAATCTTTAGTTTATATTTTCCTTAAGTTTCTTGAAAATGTTTCTCTGCTACTGTCTTGCTTTGTTTATTGCTGTTAAGAATTTTGACCTCAACTTTCTTTTCTTTGGTAAATGACTGGAAAACCCAAAGGGTTTATTTCCTAAGGTCCAAGAGTTTTGCTAATCTATGCCTTGAAGTTGGGGACATTTTCCCCAGGCACACAGTAGATTCCTTTATATGTAGATTCAGGATTTTATCCTTCAGAAAACTTTTGAATTATATTTTTAAATATAGTTCTATTCCATTGTAATGTATTTTATCTTTGGAACTTCAATTACATGTACTTTAGATCTTCTTTCCCTGTTTTCAATATCTATTACTTTCTTTTGATTTTTTTTTTTTTGCTCTTTTAGTTTCTATCTTCTATGACACTTACACTTGATCCTACATATTTTTCCTAGGCACAGTAAATTTAGTCTTCATTATTGAAAAAAATTTGCCTTAAAAAATTACCCTGAGTTTATTCAGATTCTATTTCACATCATCCTATTACTTGTTTATTTCAATTCTGAATTTTTATTTCTAATTTGTGGTGTTCCTTCACATCTCTGATTGCTTTTGTGATTATATTTGGGAGGATATTTTGTTTTACTTTTCTTCTGTTTCATAGTTTTGTTTTTTATTTTGCTTTGCTCATTTTTCAGTGTTTTAAATCTGCAGTTAAGTTTTGTCATTTTTTCCCCATAGGAACTTCACATGGATCCTAAGTTCTTTTTTCATGACTATTTGTATTGTGTTTCTGGGTCCAGAAATAGTAAGCAACCCTATAGCAAGGAAGAAATGATTTGGTGGCTTATTTTGTTTCATAATTCAAGATCAGCTTCTTTTGTCAATACAAGAAACATCCCTTACATTTTGCTTTTAAAAAACCTGTATGGTTCTAACTTGTATCTTATTATGATAGGTCCTTATATTTAGCACCTTTCTCCTTTGCCCTTCTGGACCAGAAATGGTGCTCTTTCAAGACTGATACCTGTGGTTAAAAACACTTCCCAATCCCTTTCTTTTGGTTTCCTAATAGTCAGGCCTCAGATTTGCTCTGAGTATTTTCCCACACAAGCAGGACTCTTACCTTTCTGAGGTGAACTTTTCTCTTTCATGTGATCCTTGTTTGATGATGAAGTCTTTTGTGTTATTTGAAGCTGGTGGTGCTTGTCTTGGATACTTGTTACTTTACTTATATGTAAATTAAGTTTATAGTTTTCTCAGTTTCCTAGTTATGATGCAGGTATGTGCTGTGGTTAATTCTTATTGCTCCTTGTTAATCTGAATGCTTTTATTATAAAGTGTATGAAGTGAGATTCCAAAAGAATTGCCATACAAACACATGCACACACGCTGTTTTGAAATTTTTCCTCCCTGAAGAGTCTGTTTCTTACAAGTAGCATTTTTCTGTTTCCTTGTTTTAATCTCTCTGTCCTGTTAAATGATTTTCTCTAATGACTGGTTATCCTTAGAGAGTGAATATTTTTGCTTTCTGAATGTAAACAGTCATTTAATTGCTCTGGAGAATATATATATATATAGTGTCCCCTCACTTGAGGACATGTTTATTGACTTTAGAGAGAGGAGAAGGGAGGGAGAGAGAGGGGGTAGAGAAACATCAATGCGAGAAACATTGATTGGTTACCTCTCCTATGCACCTCAACCAGGGATCCAACCCTCAACCCAGGCATGTGCCCTGACCAGAAATTGAAAACAGGACAATGTTACAACTGACTGAACCACACTAGCCAAGCATAGTTTGCCCATTTTTAGAACCTCCTAATCTAGGTGCATGTGGGAGGGGGCAGTGCATGAGTGTGTGTGTTTTCTGTGTGTATGTATTGGGAACTGTGGGAAATAGACCTGAAGATGCCCAATCTAACTCCATTTTGAGTAGATACTCAAAACTGATATATTTTTTTAAGCATTAGACAAAAATTCACAAGTTGACAACATGTGCTATTGACAAGGCTTTGGAGAAATAGGCATTCTTATACATTACTTACAGAAGTACAAATGTTAACAATCTTTATGGACAAGGATTTGTCAATGGACTTTAAGAAATCTATCCTGAAACAGACTGGATGAAAAGGAGGGGGAGGCTGGATGAAAAAGGTGAAGGGATTAGAAAAAAGCAATTTGTAGACACAGATAACAATATGATTACCAGAGGAAAAGGGGGGTAGGGAGAGGAAGAGGAGGGTAAATAGAGGGATAAATGGTGATGGAAGGACACTTGGCTTTGGGTCGTGAACACACAATACAATGTACAATTGATGTATTACAGAATTATACATTTGAAACCTATATAATGTTATTAACCAATGTCACCACAATAAATTTAAAAAAGAAATCTATACTGAAGATACTCCTCCGCAAACATAGAACAAACATATGTAAAAGGTTATTAATTGCATTATTTTTAATCTCAAAAGATTGGAAGCAATTCAGATGTCCATTAATAGGGGACTGGTTGCATAACTATCATATGTACATAGGAAAAAGAATTATTTATCTCACTATTAAAAAAGAATTAAGAAGATCAATGGTAACTCATATAAAGTGATCTCCAATATATTGTCAAGAAAAAAAGTTATAAAACAGGGTATATATGTAAAGATATACACATTTGCTTACTAATAGAAAGCTAGCACAAATCAGAAACTAAAAAATGACTTTTAATGGGAAAGATAAGGGTTAGACAGGATAGAGATAGAAGTGAGATTTCTCTAATATACTTTACTTATTTTGATTTCTGAATTAAGTAAATGTTTTACATATTCAAAAATAAAATTAAATAAAAAAGAAAACCCTGAAATTGGAAATAAAGTGAAATACATGAATTTAACTATATATCAAATCAATAGCTAATAGAAGAATTGCATAAGTGCTTTTGTACATAAAACCCTTACAGGGTGAAAAAAATTGCAAAGAAATTTTAAACCTCACTTTTATTTTATCATTTGGAGTAATATTGGCATTGTAACTATGAAACTATTATACATTTACATATGTATATATATATATATGTATAGAAATACAAGTAACCATTTTCAGTGTGAAGAAAAAGAAATATAAATATAAACAAAGGAATTAAGAAAAAATCCTGTGATGTTATATTTGAGCTTGAAATTTTAAAGGGAATTGCTGATGTTAAAATATGTGTAATTTCCAGCATGTTTCACTAAGAATAAATGACCAGTATCAATGAACATATCAGTAAGTAAGTCTAGCATTTAGCTCCTGGTTTCTATATTATTTCCCACTAACAGGAATCAAGGCTAATTGGAGAAAAAGCTGATTCTAGATCTAGGACAGGTAACATACAAGTTGTTTTGCCAAAGAGTAACTAAACAGTCAAAAATTAATAGAGGTATATTAAAATAAAACTAGAATCATCATAAAGGGGCTTCCAGTGGTGAAATCTGATACAATTTTAGCAAAAGAAAAACAATTATAATTTATGGTAAAAAAAAAGTTGAATAAATAAAAATCCATGAGGCCTGTTGGGTGCACACTAGAATGAATGCATTTTAGACACAGGCTGTTATGAAAACGGTGTGTAGTACATGGTAATGGCTGCTGGGCTAATCAGGTAACCACTAAGCCATAGTGAGAATTAGGTGGATCAACCAAAATTGAAAGAGAAAGCCCCCAGCAAGGTTTCAACTTGTTTAGTATACAAAAAAAGAAGTAAAGAATAATGTATATGTTGGAAACCTTCCTACCAATGTCAGTTGGATAAACAGTGTATTTTGAATCTGTTTTCAGAATATGAGCCAATGTATATATAAAAGGTGAATTTTGCAAGCAAATGTTATACCTTCATGATATTTTCAAATTCTGGAAAAGTGACTCCTGCTCCTTAGAAATATGTCTATAGTATTTATGAAGGCTGATTTTGAATATGGCCCATTTCCTGCAGAAATTATCTGCATGCAAAATGACAGGATCTAAGAAAGACTAGTTATGTGTATTGTCATTTAACTGCAAGTGACATTAATGTAGTGTAACTTCAGCAATAGTCTGAACCCCCAGGCATACCATAAATATGGACCACCAGAGCCTTCAGATAGAACTTTCTCCCCTGCTCCAGAAATAGTGAAAACATTTTGAAAAAAGATCCAAGTTAATTATCTATAGTCTGACTTACACTCTATTTTGTTCATCTCCCAGATTCCAAACAGTTCCCACAAACAGCCTCAGTGTCCCCAAGGCAGCTGTGAGTGAGAAGAGAGAACAGCTACAGAGGTCTCTAACTTAGGCTAGAGTTTACCTGGTCAGCTGAATGAGCACAGGCATAAACTCATATTTATGCCCACACGGTATCCCAAGTGTGCAGTCTTAGGATGGTTGGAGGGCTTAGCAATGTATTGAGTTAAATACTTGGTTTTAAACTCGATTGAATTATTTAAAATGACAGCAAAGCTGCATTGACTCACAGACCACCGGGCTAAGAACATTCTCCTTAGGAGGTAACAACCCCAATTAAAAGAAGATCCCTAATCTAAACTGCCTGGTTTTCAAACTTCTCTCCTTCCCTTGATTTCCCACAGAGCATAGGCTACATGTCCATTGTGGCAAGGAAAGTCCCTGCTCAAGCAGAGAGTGCCCAGAGATCCTATTTGAGGGGCTGTTATTCATACTGTTAGGCCACAGTGACTCACATCTTTGCATTGCCAATTTCAAATGAAGGCTGAAATTTGAAGCTGAGAAAAGCAATCAGCATGAGTGCAAAATCCATGCAGATGGCAAAAATGTCAACAATAAAATTCATCGTGGTACCAATAGACCCACATTCATCTAGATAGAGAAGTGCTGGCACACAGTGTATGCTAACGTAGCCTCCCTCCCCAGTCACTTAGCAGCCTCAGTGTGGAGGAAGGAAGAACTCCCAACTAAAAATCTTTATGAATATTTTGAAAACACTAGTAAATCTTCCCAGTAAAGCCCTGGATTCTAAGTTGGCTCAATGGTGGAACAAAGAGTTGATTGTAAATGAAGAAGACTGAGATTCAAAATGAGGAAATAAGAAAAACCAGAAAGAATCACTCTTCCTTGATATTTGAAGTAATTTTTAGGAGTTACCAGAGAACTGGCATACCCTTGGGCAGAGCTTTATTTCCACACACACAGATTACTCTAGACGTTGCAAAATGCGTTCATCATGAGACTCAGAATTATTTCCCCACTGTAAGCTAGGTTGAAAACAATCCTTTGGGTACAACTAAGGGAATGAATTTTTCAAAATAACAGTTCTACAAACTGAGAATATCCAAATGCATTTTGTATGTGAGAAGAATTTTAGGGGAAAAAAAGTTTCAAATTATCTCCAAGAAAGAAGTTTTGAATTATTTCTAGGTTAACTCAGTTAAGAAATCTCCTAGTTTAAGAAGATCCTAGAAAGCATACTTGAGAGCAAGTAGAAGTGAGAGTGCTCACTTCTGTTTGGCTCATTGTTCTGTCTTTATAAATCACGTGTCTTTCTCTGACATTTTCCCTAACAAATAAATTTAACCCTGGTAATCCAGTTTATTTGGAATATGTAATTTGGTCAAACTCTGAGACATTAGAATCTTTTATATTTAAGGGTTTAATAATTAATAAGGTAACAGGGAAAACAAAAAGTTAAGCTGGAAGGAAAAGTTATTTGAATTTACCATTTATTTCAGCTATGGAGAGCACTTACATAATGAATCCTGATATTAACCTAATAAAAATTATGACAAATCATATGGGGAAGATGAGATAAAGGAAAGTGAACACATATATGGTAGGAACAGGGAAAGAAAATGAGCAAACCCCCCATCTTTCATAGTGGGAAGGCAATAAATAATGTCTAAAACAAAAATCAATGGTAGAAATTCAAGCACATTATTTTGAGTCATGAAGGTATTTATCAAAATATTCAGCTAACAGTTGAAATCTGTTGTCTTTTGGAAAAATAAATGCTGGAGTGGGGGCAGGGCCCTATTCTTTCATTACTAACCCTGGAGAACTAGTTGATTCTAAAGTATGTACATATAAAAGTTAGGTTTTCTTAATTAAAAATTGAGAAAAGAAACAGGCAGAACCCATAAAACTAGAACCCATAATAAATGCATAGATGAATAACATTTAAATTTTTTCTTTTATTGATTCTAGAAAGAGGGGAAGGAAGGGAGAAAGAGAGGGAGAGAAACAATGATGTGAGAGAGAAACATTGATCAGTTGCCCATGCATGCATCCCAACCAGGGACCAAACCTGCAACCCAGGCATGTGCCCTGACTAGGAATCAAAATGGTGACTTTTTGGTTTGCAGGATGACACCCAACCAATGGAATCACACCAGCCAGGGCTATAACTTATGAAAAGGAAGGTATGGAACTATCGTAAAGTCTGTAAAAAAATTGTTTTTAAATAGCTCTTTTCAAGATATAGCTTGAGAAAGTCATAACACATTTAACACATCCAAAATGGCAATGTTTGTGACATACATTCAAGCATACAAGGTTTGTCCATAAAGTATTCAGCCACATACTATGTGAAATAGAGACATTTATTGAAGATGATATAAGAAGCATTGTACATGGGATAATGATGCCACAGTCCCTTTCAAAGTAGGCACGTTGGGACCTCACATAGTTCTCCCAACTGCAATATAATGTTCCCTCTGCTCTGGTAGCAGAAGCCATGAAGGAATTTTGCCATGACACGTTTCATGCCACAATACTGCATCAGAATCTCAGACACAGTAGTTTTGGAATCCCCAGATCAGATTCTGGTTCTCACATTGTCTGTTGCTGATCTTTGTTGATTGCAGCCTGTACATTTTCAACATTCTCAGGTGTTCTGCTTGTGCCACACTTTTATTTGTGCTGTGCTCATTGCATTTTCCCCAGAAGTCTTCTGAATCATCCAAATAGTTCCCACGGAGGAATGTTCAAGCTTAATGCAAGATTTGATACAGATTCATTGCTCTCCTCACTCAGTCATTTTCAATGTGACAGCCACATAGTACAACATGTTCACTCAATGGTGTCTACCACCCCCACTATTACAGTCAAATCATCATTGTTCACACATGCCCATTCCAGTCCACCTTCCTTGGCTGCCAGGTTACATTGATGTCACACAAACTGTTGTTATATTATCAATGGCTGGACTTTTTCTGGACAGACCTTGTATGAGGACCTAAAGGGTGCTAAAATAATACAAATTACTTCCAGTGGAGAACTAGGGCACACTGCTGAAACAAAGGTAGGAGCGTGCTGGGTAAAAAGTGAATAAGGAACAAAACAGATGTGTAATCAATTTTTAGGAAATAAGTGTGATTTGGGTCCATGTCATCTGGTTGTTCTTATGTCAACAGATTGAAAACAGATTAAAAAGTTATGGTACAGCTATAGGAAGAGAAAAGTTGTACACAACTAGAGCAGAGAGGGACTATTTTGAGCACAAAGCTGGACCTGAAGAGAGGGTACATCCTACCAGAAACACTCCCAATGAGGAGTGACAGAGAACGCTACCTAACTGATGGATGTAGGTGCCAATGGATCATTGTATCCAAGCCTGTCAAATCTTGTTTGTAAAATTGATTTAAAACTGGCTTGAATAAGAGTCTACTTATATTAAAAATGCTTGGATGATTATAAACAATGGGAAAATGATTAATGATAGCATAATTAACTCTAGAGCAATGTTCACTGGGGTGTTGTAAGGGTCCATGTTGGGTCTGGTCTAGTTTAATGCCTTTAATTTTCTGGAAAAAAAAGAGTGAATAAATGTGTTGTGAACATTCAAGGCCTGATAGGTTCATGAGATTTGGGCAAATGGAAAAATATTCATGGAACCATGGGGGTGTCTGACGTGCCTTTATTCAAGGGTGGGCGATCCATGCATGCTACAAGCTGCATGTCCCCCTGGTGTCTCTGCATGTTACACTGCATGTCACCTGTCCTCTCCCTCTCCCAGCAGGAAGTCCCAATTCCCTTACATGCTAACATATAAACAAAGCTGGCAGGGTGCCAGAATACGTTGTGTAATACAGCAAGATTCTGTGCATGCGAGCCCGCTCAAGGCTATGGGAACAGTTTCTTGGACCCAGCCTCAAGACTATGAGAACACTGCTTATTGGGTCCATTCTCAAAGTTAGGGGAAACTGTTTCCCTTAGTCATTCAGACATCTGAGTGAGGAAGCCAGACTGCCTCTGTTTACCCTTCAATAAAATTTATAGATGCTACTTAATATTCTACTGAGTTCACAGCCCTATGTAGAATGTTTTCTTGGCATGGTATGGATGGCACTCAATTTGACACAGAAAAGGATGCATTACAATCTCTGGTCCTTCACCTTGAATGCCTGCCTTATATATTAGAATTGATATTCTTTTCACCTGGCTTGTTTTGCAAGCCCTTGGCTTTCTCTGAAACACTTTTCCTCTAATCCCCTTCACTATATTTTTTACCAAAAGAACATGTGAAATGGCTCCCCTCTCTCTGTCTTATATGTCAGTTGCTATTACTCTCTCTGGACTGAATTTATGCCCTAGTGTCTTATATGCATTTAGCATACAAGTCTACTATAAATTTAGTTCAAGTCTGACACTTTGTTCATGAGTTGAACTGTTAACTTGGTGTGTGTGTGTATTTGTGTGTATATGTGCTGTATATATTGTTTGATCTAAATAGTAATGTTCCCCTAGATGGAAGCATAGGTAGACACAGTATGCCTCCTCGCACAACCAAAAGAAAGACAACAACAATTTAAAAACAAAAAAAAAAAACAGAATTGAGGGAAATTGGAACTGTATGGAAGTCTGACAACCAAGGAGTTAAAGAAGACACATTCATCCAGACCGGTAGGAGGGGTGGAGATGGGCAGCCTGGCAGAGAGGACTCGCAGCCAGGTGGTGGCTGCAGGACTGGGGCAGGCAAGGCAAGGCAAGGCTGGTGGGTAAGGCAGCAGCTGGCAGACCCAGCGAGGTGGCGGCTGGTGGAGCAGGCGGTCCCACATTCGCATGCAGTTAAACCAGGAGGAACTATTGGGGAGTGAAACAGACTGCACAATCCAGGGCTCCAGCACAGGGAAATAAAGCCTCAAACCTCTGATTGAAAACATAGGGTCTTAGAATGTACACAAGCCCAAGCCCACCCACCTGGGAATCAGCACCAGATGGGCCCCGTTTGCTTGTGGGTAGCTTGCAGGGGAAGTGACTGATATCTGGAAGAGAGCTAAGCAAGCGGCATTGTTCCCTCTGGGACCCCTCTCTCACATACAGTGTTATTCAGCGATGTGGGTTGCCCCACCCAGGCGAACACCTAAGGCTCCACCCCTCACTACATAACAGGCAAGTCAAGACAAAAAAAAAAAAAAAAAAAAAAAAAAAAAAAAAAAAAAAAAAAAAAAAAAAAAAAAAAAAAAAAAAAAAAAAAAAAAAAGCCCAAATGAAAGAACAGATCAAAGCTCCAGAAAAAATACAACTAAGTTACAAATAGATAGCCAGCCTATCAGATGCACAGTTCAAAACACTGGTAATCAGGATGCTCAGAGAAGTGGTTGAATTTGGTTGCAAATTAGATGAAAAAATGAAGGCTATGCTAAGTGAAATAAAGGAAAATATACAGGGACCCAACAGTGATGGGAAGGAAACTGGGACTCAGATCAATGGAGTGGACCAGAAGGAAGAAAGAAACATCCAACAAGAAAAGAATGAAGAAACAAGAATTCAAAAAAAAAAAAAGAGAGAGACTTAGGAACCTCTAGGACATCTTTAAATGTTCCATCATCTGAACTATAGGGGTACCAGAAGGAGAAGAGGAAGAGCAACAAGTGGAAAACTTATTTGAACAAGTAATGAAGGAGAACTTCCCCAATCTGGCAAAGGAAATAGACTTCCAGGAAGTCCAGGAAGCTCAGAGAGTCCCAAACAAGTTGGACCCAAGGAGGAACACACCAAGGCACATCATAATTATATTACCCAAGATGAAAGATAAGGAGAGAATCTTAAAAGCAGCAAGAGAAAAAGAGACAGTAACCTACAAAGGAGTTCCCATCAGACTGTCAGCTGATTTTTCAAAAGAAACCTCACAGGCTAAAAGGGACTGGAAAGAAGTATTCCAAGTCATGAAAGGCAAGGACCTACATCCAAGATTACTCTATCCAGCAAAGCTTTCATTTAGAATGGAAGGGCAGATAAAGTGCCTCGCAGATAAGGTCAAGTTAAAGGAGTTCATCATCACCAAGCCCTTATTATTTGAAATGTTAAAGGGATTTATCTAAGAAAAAGAAGATAAAAAAACATGTACAGTAAAATGACAGAAAACTCACAATTATTAACAACCACACGTAAAAGAAAAGCAAACAACTAGAACAGGGACAGAACCACAGAAATGGAGATCACATGGAGGGTTATCAGCAGGGGACTGGGCAGGGGGGAGAGGGAGAAAAGTTACAGGGAATAAGTAGCATAAATGGTAGGTAGAAAATAGACCGGGGGAGGGTAAGAATAGTATGGGAAATGTAGAACTCAAAAAACTTATATGTATGATACATGGACCTGAACTAAATTGGCGGAATGTAGGTGGGAGGGGTGTGCAGGGTATAGGGGAGAGAAGGGGGGGAAATGGGACAACTGTAATAGCATAATCAATAAAATATAGTTTAAAAAATAGCAATGCGCCCCTTTCAAAATCTGATTTTTTTAATCTTTCCCTTAAATCATGGGCTAACCTAAGACATTATTTCTTGACAAGACATTCTGCACTTTGTTATCCAATTAGGAAACTCCTGTATTCTCTATGAGGTTGTACTGTCTCAGTATTTCATGTTAGTTCCCTAAGAGAGCTAACTCATTTGATTCCACTTTCTTTTGGTTTTGATGGCTTATTGAATAAGATAATTTCATCAAAATATTCTAGTCATTTGGAAGTAATGAAAGTGCCTGTGTATCCATGCATTGAGATTCAGGTTGGGAGGAATCCACTAATAATGCAGGGGCTTTATTTTAGCCAGAAATTTCAACTAAAATTTAACTTTTTTTCACAGTGGATGAGCACAGAAGTAAAAGCGATATCTGATTTTCATATTTGCCTTTTCTCTGTCTTCTTTATTTGGGGAACCAAAGAGGGAATACTAAAGATTAGGAAAACAAAGAAGTCAGGATAAGAACTTGAGAGATAATTAAATTACCTACCTGTAGAGAAATGCCCCTAAATACAGAAGCCTTGATGCAGGAAAATTCAAAGAATCAAAATTAAAAATTGGAGGAAAGCGATGAAATGTGTACATGGATTTACCTCTCTTTCTACCTCAAATATCTTTAAAAAATAAAAATTACATATTTTACAATGAATAAATCTTTAGCAGCACAAGAAAGAAATTTTAAAATTGTGTCATCAGCAGTTCAAAAATTGTAAAACGTTCCTAGAAAATAGAAAGCAGATGGGACAAAAAAGGAGAAAAAGAGCCTCAGACACCCCACTGCCTACCACAACATAATGATGACCACCACCAACAACTTCAAAGATATCCCAAACAAATGTTATAGCAAAGACAACAAGCATAACAATAGATTTGAGAGATAAAAAGTATTAAAAGAGAGTGATATTTCACTTTAACAAGAAGGTATCCACTAAGAAGTCATAACAGTCAGAAAACTTTATGCATCTAAAAAATATATTTGAAATATGTTGACAATTGCTACTATGTAAAAAAAAGTGATGAGTTTACAAAGAAAAATCAACAAACAGTTTTAATAGCAAATGTCAACTTCTCTCAGAAAGTTGACAAAGTAGGTGAAAAATAAATAAGGATATACATCTTATTTAAATAACAAAATTAGCAAGTATGATCTAATAGCTATACAAAGAATTTTGAAACCCACAAACTAAGAACAAGTGGAGCACATACTCCATCAGGTATCAAAAACCATATAATGTTATAAGCATTTTCATTGCAGCCTTATTTACAATCACCAAGACATGGAAGCAGCCCAAGTATCCATTAGTAGATGAGTGGATAAAACAACTATGGGACATTTACCCAATGGAATACTAGGTCATAAAAAAAGAAGAAAATTTTACCACTGGAGACAGCATGTATGGACCTGGAGAATATCATGCTAAGTGAACTAAGCCAGTTAGAGAAAGACAAATAGCATATGATTTCACCTATATGTGGAATCTAATGAACAAACTGAACTAACAAGTAGCGTTGAGACAGACTCATAGATGGAGAGCAGGATGACAGCCCTGTGGGGGGTTGGAGGAATGGAGAGATTTAGCAAAAAACAAAAAGAACTCATGGACACGGACAACACTGTGGGAATTGTGGCGAGGAGAGAGGGGTATAAGTGGGATAAGTGATAATGGAAAAAATACAATAAAAACTGTATCATGTTATAGCAATTAAAACAGTTTGCCATTTATAAGTGTGTGGGTGGAACAAAACTGGGAGTTCTGAAACAAATCCAAGTATATATGAGTATGTAGTTTAAGCTAAGGGAAATGTTTCAAATGAGTGAGGAAAGGATAGATTATTTGTTAATAGTTGAATCATTTGGAAAAATTAAAAGGTTGTATTACTACTTTAATCCATACACCAATAGAATTTTTTTATGATTAAGGAATTATCTATTAAAAATATCTACAAAAATATTAGATGAAAATATGGGAGAATATGTTTATAACATTGAAGTAGAGATGACTTTCTTAAACAATACCCTAAATTCAGAAACCATAACAAAGGAAAGACTTGACTATATAACAATAAAAAACTTCTGAAAGACAAAATGCCATCTTAAAGTTAAAAGATGAGTAACATACAACCCAAAACAATCAATATAAACGTGATATGTGTTCTTACAAATCACTAAGAAAAAGACAAATGTTCAAGCTTTAAAATGCATTAAAAAATAAGCATACAGAGAAAAAATACATGACTGCCTAATTAATGTAATTTAAAGTTTTCTCCTTCTTAAGACATGAGAACAGTACATGTTAAATAAACACATATAATTTTGTTCTCCAGTCAAATTGAGTAGTGGGGGGTGGTATTCCAACTTTAGTGACAAAGTACACATAATGTATCTTCTATCTTACTTGCAAAAATTGAGGGCAATATCAGCAGAGGGAAAGAGTGTAAGGGATGCAGGTATTCTCGGGTACAAAGACCAAGCCTTTATTAGAGGGTAGTTTTGTCCTCTAATCCAGTAGATAACAAAATTTATTTTGCCTATTTCCTAGAAAGTCCACTTCCACAAATGTCCTAAAAAAATACAAATATGCACAGAGGCAAGAAAAACAATGTTACTTGAAACATTATTTGTAGTAGTGGAAAACTAGGAACAATTAAATATTCATCACATAGTGAATACTAAATAGATTACATGATGCATGTATTACTCTAAAATATTGCATGAGCAAGTTTTTAAAAAAAATGAGGTGGAACATGGTCAGGGAAAGTTTAACCAAGGTATATCATTATATGAAAAAATCTAATTCAACAACAATCTATTGTTATATAGCTTTGGTATTATTATATAAGGACAAAGAAAACAATACTATATTTTTATATGTGTATATACATATATGAACAAAAAAGTAAATGTCTGGAAAGATACACAGAAACTTTTTAAGGTTAGCTGAGTAGTTGGTTGTCTCTGGAGAATGGGTTGGAATTTGGAGGAAGTAGTAAGGATTATAATTTTTTACTTTATATTCTTCTGCATTGTGTGTGTTTTTAATAAGGAGAATATTTTGCAATTTACTCATAAAATTAATAATAAAAATACTTAAAGAAGAACACTTATCTAAACAGGCTATTTTTCCTCTTATGGGTTAATTTTAATTAAGCCCCTATCACATACAGAGAAAAACACACACTACCAGTTAATTAATAATCAAGTGAGTGAAATTAAGAAAAAGGGGGTTATTAAATTTTTCTGTCTCATTCATGAGAATTAAAATAATTTCCATGAAATTTCTCCCAGAGACTGCATATTCTTATTGAGGAACACACTGGAAAACTGAGCAAGGGGCATCCTTCAAGGTCCCGTGGGCTCTGAGGAGTGACAGGTGGGAGAAGAATGGGAAGGGGGACTAAGATATTTGGGAAAGATGGAAAAGGTGAACTGTGCATTGAATTACAGATACGGAGGCATTTACACTTTAGTGATGTCCAACTGCATTTATTTTTTACACTGATTTGAGAAGCTGTCCCGTGGGTGAGTATGACTCCACTTAATGGGCCTGAGACCAATTCCCTAATGCATGAGTGTGATGGCAGTTAGCAGAGTTGTTACCAGAGTTGTGACAAATGTGTATTTGAAATGAACGGCAGCTGGTAGCTGAGTACTTTTCTATTACCTATACATTTAGATCTGATCAAGCAAATCTGACTCAAAATCAATTCATATTTATTTACTGAGGACCAACTATGTTCTAGGTCCTGGGCTAAGTGCTTTCACAGATCTAGCTTATTATTCCTCAAAACAGCACTCAAATTAACAAATATGAAAATAACTGTGCTTACTGCTATTAAAACATGAATGCAATCTGAAGATAAGCAAAGGCAATTTAAAAACCTCATCTTTCCTTCATTGCATTTAGAGATTTGATGATTATCTTAAAGGCTGAATTATTTTAATGCCAAGACATCAGCATTTAGAGCTGATTTTCATCCCTTTCCCCCTTTAAAAAAGACTAACTCAGTGGTCCTCAAATTTCAGAATTACTATTTAAAGTTACACACATGAACAATTTTAGCAATTTTCAAACACGGTTTTGACTACAGGGGATTTCTAATTTATACAAATGACTGAAACCCAATGCTACTGAAAGACATACAGTCTGAAAGGCGTGGGATTGGTTCCCATATTTTTAAGTTCAATAGAATTGTGGTTTCTAGTGCTTTCATGGTTATGTGCTTGTTCTAAGGAGATACATACTGAAGAATTAGGAAATGAAGTGTAGTAATGTCTACAACTTACTCTTAACTAGTTTAGATAAAACACATATGTATGTGGGTGGAAGAGAAAACAAATGTGGCAGAATTTAACTAGGTATATAGAGCATATGTGTGTCCGTTGTATAATAATCTTTCAACTTTTGTTAAGGTTATAGCAGAGAATAAGGTCCTGTTAACATCTAAGTTCAGGTGTTATTTGATATTTAAAACTCTTTATTGAAGTGTAACAGCTATAAAAGATGTATAACATTTATACAGAGAAGTAAACAAATTATGAGTACACAGTTGGATATGTTTTCACAAATTGAGCACACCTGTATAATCATTCCCCAAACAAAAAGACTGTATTACTAAGATACCAGAAGCCCACATATGAAACAAAGTTACACGCATTATTTGGGCCTTACACTTTGAGTCAACAGAGTGGGCACGGGCTCCAACAAGGAGGTAGATGCAGCTCTCCTTACCTACAGTACTACTAACATGAGACCTACTTGTCACAGTTGGCTAATTGGCCATATGTACTAACAGAGAGATATGGAAGAGAGAATATAAAATTACTAAATGTCTCAAAAGGTGACAGAACCATACTTTTGACACGGCTATTTAATTCAGTGTGCCATTTTTTTTGTGACCAATGAAGTTGAGTGTCCTTATACATTTATTGTCCCTTTGTACATTCATTTTGCATTGTCTATCTTTATTGATATATAGTATTCTTTTTTAAATTTAAATATAGTTGGCATACAATATTATATTAGCCTCAAGTGTACAATATAAGAGATTCTACATTTATATACCCTATGATGTGATCACCAGACCAAGTCTAGTAACCACCTGTCACCACGCAAAGTTATTACAATATTACCAACTGTGTTCCCCTTTACCTTTTTCATCCATCCCCGTACCTCTTTCTGGCAACTATCAGTTTGATCTTTGTTTCTACGAGTCTATTTTTGTTATGTTTGTTTGTTTTGTTTTTTTAGATTCCACCCATAAGTGAAACCACACGTATTTGTCTTTCTCAGTATGAGTTATTTCATCCATGTTGTCACAAATGGCAAGATTTCATTCTTTTTATTGCTGAGTAATATTCCATTGCATTTCTCTACATATACTCATATATAGATATATATATACACATGTACATATATATGTATATTATATGTATTGCACATATATGTATCAGATCTTCTTTATCCACTCATCTATAAATGAACATTTGTCTTGGCTTCCATAGCTTGGCTATTATAAATAATACAAGTGTAAATACCTTTGGAATTACTGTTTTTGTTTTCTGATAAATACTGACAAGTAGATTTGCTGACTCATATGGTACTTCTATTTTTAGTTTTTGAAGAAATTATTTTCCACAGTGGCTGCACCAATTTACACTGTCAACAACAGTGCACGAGGGTTCCCTTTTCTCCACATCCTTAATACAGTTATTTATTAACTTTTTGATAATAGTCATTCTGACAGTTGTGGGGTGATATCTCACTGTGGCTTTAATATGCATTTCCCTGATGATAAAAAATGCTGAGCATTTATTTCACATGTATTTTGGCCATCTGTGTGTCTTCTTTATAGAGAGATGTCTATTCATGCCCTCTGCCCATTTTTCTATCAGATTGTTTATTTATTCTTTTTGTTATTGAGTTGTATGGGTTCCTGATGTACTTTGGTACTGATGCCTTATCAGATATCTTGTTTGCAAATATATTTTCCCATTCAGTAAGTCATCTTTTTGTTTTGTTGTTTTCTTGCTGTGCAGAAAAATGTTCCCATGTCTTGGTTGGATGTCTGTATTACGAATATCTTCTCAAATTGTGGGCTGTGATACACAGTTATTAGGCATACAGTCCGATATATCCATTCTTTTGTTTTCATAGTGAAATGCTTTGTGTATCTTGTTTAAGAATCTTACCCATACCACAGTTATGAAAGTACTCTCCTGTGTTCTTTTCTCAAAACTGACCATTCACATTTGAATTTGCAACCCTCTTATAATTTATTTTTGTATGTGGAGCATACAGGTTCTTTTTTTTATATAGATATCCAATTTATCTAATACCCATTGTTGAAAAGATCTTTCTTTCACCCACTGCACTGCCATATCACCTTGTGGTGAATGGGTTCTGGAGATCTAATGTACAGCATGGTGGTTATAGTTGACAGTACTGCATTATATACTCGAGATTTGCTTAAGTGTTCTTGCCACATTAAAAGCAAAAGAAAAAATGGTGACTGTATGAGGTGATGGGTATTTTACTAGCTTGACTGTGGTGATCATTTCACAGTGTATACATATGTCAAAACTTCAAGTTGCACACCTTAAATATACACAATTTTTATTTATCTATTATACCTCAATAAAAATATTAAAAATATATACCTATCCTAGGTAATAGATATTATTCAAGTAAAACCCATTCATCCTAACCTTAACTCTATACTCTGAGTCCAGTCATTTCCTATCACAGGGTAGCAAAGGCAATTAATGCTGATTAAGAAAATAGACAGAAATCAGAATTCAGAGTTCACATGAAAGTTGCTAAAATCAGACACCTTTACAATTCCAAACAATATGTTTCACTTCCTTTTATTTTGATCCTTTACACTCATGTTGAAAGGAAACAAAAGTGGAGCCATGTCCCAGCATCATCCCTTGTTGTTCAGGTCACGGATGCTGTCAGCTTCTCTGAGAAATAGCCCCTCATTACCCAGCTGTTCTGTATTATCATGGTCTGCATATCTGCACTCTGTCTTTTCTCCCAATTTTCACATTCCACTTGCTGCTCCTGGAGTTGCTCTGTATCATTTCAGTGCTGTCTTTGAGTGCCAAATGAGTGTTCAACTTTCTCCCTTTCCATGAGAGTACAATAGTCTGAAAATTCAAGAAATGCCTTAATATCTTTGTGAAACTAACATTAATACTGTCAAACCTATGGAAAATTTCTTTAGACAACGGAATAAAGAGAATAAATCTTCGTCAACAGGCTTCTGTGTCCATTAGATTGGGAATTTCATGCTAACCACATTTAAAGTCTTATATGATATTAGTACTAATCGGTGTTTATTAACATTCAGACATGTTCACAACTGCTGTAGCTGCAAAGTGCCTGTAAGTTAAATTGATTTTAGTCCTTAGATACCTGTTAACAGTGCTGCTTCCCATTTCAGTAATAGAGTACAGCTGTTTGGAGGTGTTTATGAAATGACACCTATTTGATTTATAAGTAACCTAGACTACGAAGTCTCTGTGTACGTTAGAATGTAAGTGATCACCTTCCCCACTTTGATTGCCGTGTTGCAGCTATGCGTTCCCATTTCCAAGAGATCAAAAAGATCTGGAAACACAACAAATATTAAGTTAGAATCTCTCAGCCTAGAGCAGATACATTAAGGGAGACAGTGGTCAGATTTGCTTTTAACCAACCCAACCACAACCCTCTAAGGAGACTGTGTAATAACATAATGAAAAGACCTCAGGGGGCTTCTTGAATTCAAAAGAAGAAATTTATAAATTCTGGCTCAATATGCTAGCAACCTGTCTCGGGCACATTTTAGACTTAAAGAGCCTTAGAGGTTGACCAGCCTTGTATTGACTTGAGGTATTTGATCAAATCAAGCTCCAAAGCTGTAGAGGGAAGAAAATATCACCCTCTTGTGTTCTCAAATGGGACATAGACTTGCTGAAACTGACCTGGTCACAGACGCCTCTCTGATTTTCTGAAGAAATAGACACAGAGGAGATAGAAAGATGGACAGACTGTTCTTCCGCTTCCGTGCTATTCCCTTCAGGGTACATGTATATGAAGAATTATTTTATGTATTTATTTATTTTGCTCCTGGCAGAATGTGAGTCCATTGGCCAGTAAAAGCTCTAGGGAGGGGTGAACAGTCAGAAGATACACCCCAAGAGGGTTCCCATTGAAACCCAAGCCCACTTTTCGATGATAAGAACTTTCTGACTTTTGTCTTGAGAATTGCATCAATTTTATTTTAAGTACAACAGCAGGCCCAACAATGTTTTGTTCTTCAATGCTTTATTATTCAAGGTTGAATCACAATGTCCTTTACATAGGTATTGCAAAGCAAGTTTATAGTACTGCCTCTGGACTTCCCAGAGGAACTGTTCTTGTGGCAGATTCTTCTTTGTATAACACTAGGGGGGAGTGTTTGTACAAGAGGACAGGTTTCCACTGGGCTCCACATGCAGAGGGTTATCTGGATGCTGAGGTTCTGAGTGTCTCCATCTTGCTTTATAGGTAATAATGCTCTGTTTCCACAGATTATAAATTTTTTTCAATGAACTTTGTGAAAAGGAGGCAGATAAATGACCATAGAACTAAGTAGCAAAAGTAAAAGCATGCAAGTCACATTTAGAATAATATAAATAGTAGAAAACATGGCAGGAAATGGAGGTAAGAAAAAATGTATGATTTGCAACAGGAAGGTTTCCAATAAGATTATTCTCTCAGAAAGGAAAAGGACAAAATGCTTTCTCTTGGGGGAAGGGAGTTGCTGGTTGTTGGGTAAGGATTTGTCTCCATTCTTGTTCCCCCGTGCTCTTGCATAGATCTCTGCTTCCAACAGACTCAAACCTCTAGGCTCTGCACTCTCAACTTCAGACCCACTCGCACCCTTCCCCCGACATCTTTCCTGCAGTGTCAGCTAGCTTGCTGTGTCCCTTGGCCTGTGAAGGACAACCCCCCAGACCCACACCAGCAATTTAAGCAGTGTCCGAGCCAGCCAAACCACCATTCAGTCCCCATAGGATGTTCTCAGTTCATGATGAGGTCTAAGACTTAAGATTTCTTTCCTTAAAGAGCTCACCAGCCAGACTAGGAAACACACACAGAATTGTTATGAAGGGTGTGTGTGTGTGTGTGTGTGTGTGTGTGTTTTGATTATTTGTTTTTATTGTTATTTGTTTTTTGGAAGGGTGACTTTTTAAAAAATCCTTACCAAAGGATATGTTTATTGATTTGAGAGAGGTGGGGGGAGGGGGAGAGAGAGAGAAACATTAATGTGAGAGAAACATTGATCAGTTTCTTCCTGTACAAGCCCTGACTAGGGTTCAAACCCAAAACCCAGGTATGTGCCCTTACCAGGGATCGAACCTACAACATTTCTGGTAGGTGGGATGACACTGCAATCAACTGAGTCACCTGGCCAGGGCTGGAAGGGTGAATTTTGATGAAGGAAGGAATTATATGGGATCTCCTGGACTATCACTTTAGTATTTTT
Source organism: Tonatia bakeri (assembly GCA_004024845.1). Lineage (NCBI taxonomy): Eukaryota > Metazoa > Chordata > Mammalia > Chiroptera > Phyllostomidae > Tonatia > Tonatia bakeri. Next base: position 98,824 of record PVIA01006156.1, read on the forward strand.
TTGAATGGATATAACCACATTGTTTTCTTGGATTCTATCTTGCTCTATCACAAATCTCCATGCTCATGCAGATAGGAAAAGGGAAGAAAGTTGTGGAAGCAGAAATACAAGAGAGAAATTTTCTTTTCTTTTTTTTATGATTTTATTTATTTATTTTTAGAGAGAGGGGAAGGGAAGGAGAAAGAGAGGGAGAGAAACATCGATATATGGTTGCTTCTCTTGCTCCCCCACTGGGGACCTGGCCTGCAACCCAGGCATGTGCCCTGACTGGGAATCGAACCAGTGACCCTTTGGTTCCCAGGCCAGCACTCAATCCACTGAGCCACACCATCCAGGGCAGAAACTTTCATTCTCGAGTTATGATGAGTCACTTGCTTCATGAAGGCATAATACTCCAATTTTTAGAGTACTTTTTCTCTAAAAATTGAGCAGGCCCAAGGTGGGAAAGGTTTACTGAAATTTTCTACTTTCCTCAAGTCATATACCCCAAATTGAAAAATGTAATAAAAAGAGCATAGAATCAGGCAGGTCAAATTCTAGTTCCTTCAATATCCTTACCTGTGAAAATGGAAATAATAATTCCTATCTAACAGGGTTTTCTAGGAATATATAAGAAAATGTACATGAAAATTCCTCACACTGAGTCCTGGTCCCAAATGTACACTCAGTTTCCCTTCCATTCACCACCTTTGTGGATGCCAGATGAGGAAGCTAATGCACTTTCATTTATTGTTCCCATTCTTGTGGGGAAAACAGTTATCTAAGCACAACAGAATAAATTTTCTAAAAGTCCCCACTAACCTTTTCCGTTGGAAGGCATCTTTAATAATTAGGCCCTTTCCCTCCAGTCTTGAGTCTGAATAGTATTAAGTATTTTGTAAACTAAAAGTTGCCTTTAAATTGCATATACTAAAAGATGGATTTTAGCCCTGGCCAGTTGGCTCAGTTGGTTGGAGCATTATCCCATACACCAAAAGTTTGCAGGTTCGATTCCCAGTCAGGGAACATACCTAGATTGTGGTTTTGATCCCTGGTTGGAGTGCATATGGGAGGCAACTGATTGATATTTCTCTCTAACATTGATATTTGTCTCTCTTTCTTTCTCTTCCCTTTCCTGTCACTTCCTAAAATCAATAAAAACAATATCCTCAGATGAGGATTTAAAAAAAAAATTTTTAAAGAGAAGGATCTTAAAAACATATTCAGAATTTACCTAAAAACAAACAAACAAACAAACAAAAACCCATCAGAGAAGAGCAGTAATCCCAGGGAAATACTCCATTAGAATGAGGTGGCAGAGATGTAGTTAAAGCCAGCTGACACATCAACCAAACCTTGTGGCCCTTCCCTCTGCGGCTCTCAGACCCTCTGTGCCTTAACCTCACAGAGGATGTCTCATTTGGGAGAGGGGCTGTTTGTCCCCAGACCACACAGCAAGTCACTGTTTCCATTTCATGTCTCTGGCCTGTATTCCAGGCTTGTTGCACTGAAGTTCCCAAATGCAGTCTGCTCTCTTAGCTGCTCTTAACTGTTAAGATTTTACAGCCTGATGGGATTTGTTGCAGGGAGGGCGCAGCAGCTTTGGGTGTCCTCTGCTGTGATTGAGGTGTGGGCTTTTAGCCTCCATGCTAATGCACAACAGCTGCTGGAGAACATCTCGTTCTAAGTGACACCACATTGGAAATGGAGAACCAGCCTCCACAGTCATTTGTACAGTCATTTGTATGATTGAATTTCCCATTTTGAGGGAGGCAGATGACATTTTTATCTAAAAACAATTTAGCTTTCTTTCTTTGGGGAAGAGGAGCTAGATCCACCAGCAGAATACAAAATATGTTATGGAAAAAGAGAGACAGTCTGGATGAGAGGAAATGAAGCAAACCGAACAAAGCAGTTAAGTGAGGGATTTGCATCCCCCTGTTTTTTGTGCACAATGATGATACAATAACTATTTCTTCCCTTGAATGCTTGTTCCCTTAAATGGGCTCCACCCCAGTGCTCATAGTAAAGAGAGTTCGGGACAGCTACAAGTGTAATTTGTATTTATTATGCGGTTAAATTGCTGGGCAGTTAAGCAGCTTGGGAAACAGAATAACTAGGTGATAAGTGAGAGCTGTTCTCAAACACCCTGGATGCCCTTACACCAGAGCCTTGGGCGAGTTGGACAGCTTGTCCACTAACTGAACTCCAGCCGGATCCAATCCAGCAGGGGTGGCATAGTTGTTAATCTATTGTCACAACGGGTGTGGTGTCAGATTGTACTTTGCTTCGTTGTGATATCCAAATCTAGAAGGCCATTGTGATGGGAAAAGGCTGAGTTTTAACATATAGTTCCACATATGGTCCCAAAAATGGCATTTGGAGACAGAATTATGAGTTTGAACCACCAAATCTAATATCATTTGCTGAGACTTCTGAGTTATTTATGTTGTCCAAATTTCCCTTTCTCTTTCTCTTTCTCTTTTGCTCTTTCTCTTTTGGAATTTCCAGAATTTCTCTTAAGAAGGAAGAAAGCATTTTCCTCTGATGTCCCCAGGCCTTTTTCTTTAGGCCTCTAAATAGTTCACACAGAACCATAGGGCTGGACCTCTGCCTGGGAAATTTCTAGGTACCACTGTGACTACATTTTTCTCATAACCTGTTTTATTTTCTTCTTAGTTGAATATGTGTTTGTATATTCTAAGTGAATCCAGGTTTATACATGAACTATTCTAATATTTGAGTTTATTCTTAAGGAAGTGGTTTGAAGTCTACTAGAAAACTGTAATGGGTTTGCCTATGTTTTAGCAAAAAGGTACAGGGTAACGAGAGCTGTGAGTATGAAATACTACTGTTGTGCCTACAAAGTGGTGCCCAGGGACCCTCTGCAGAGCTGGCATAGAAGTGAAGAGCAGACAACCTCATTGGCAGCAGATCTCTAATTTCCAGGGTATATGGGTAAGGACGGAGGTAGCATCATTCCAACAACTGTTTCTTCTCTAAAAGATGACTTGTGCCCCTTTCTACTGACACCTCAAGAGCAGGAAGAGAAGCATAAAGAAAGAAGTAACACAACAGTGTGCTCTTTCCTGGCACAGCCCCTTTCCCAAGGTTTCCCCC